>PVLC010001064.1:107431-160344 GCA_004027655.1 Graphiurus murinus
GTACTGGGGATTGAACTCAGAGGCATTCTACCTCCGAGCTCTACCCCCAGCCCTATTTTTTATTCTTTATTTTTGAAACCGGGTCTCACTAAGTTGCGGAGTGCCTCACTAGGTAGCTGAGGCTGGCCGCGAACCCGGATCCTCCGGTCTCAGCCTCCCGAATGCTGGGATTACAAGCGTGCGCCACCACGCCCGGCTCAGATGAACAATTTTGATGATGGTATGTATATATATATATATATATATATATACTGAAATCAAATAATTCAGTAAATAGATGGTGGATGGTAGAAGCCAGATTTCTTGCTGTTGGACTAGAAATCTACAGGAAAGCCAAAGGAGGAGCCTAGAGTTGGATACAACAATATGAACTCATGTTTAGCTTAATATATATACAGAGGATCGCATATAGAAAGATTTATAGATATGTGCACATAGGAAGATTAATATAAATTAAGTTTCTTTGCCCTGTCAGCTAAAAGAGGCTTGAAACAATGACACACCAGTAGCAAATCACACCTAGTGCCAAGATCTTGATTTCTAATAGAATTCTCAAAGAAAGAAAAAAAATAAAGGAGCAAAATGTTCATTCTGGGACTGGGGCAGGAGATACATAAGATGAGTCTGGAGCATTTTGTACTGCCAAAAAAGTAAAGAGTTGCTAAAAGAATACATTAAGCTATGTGTGGTGGTGCACTACTGGGGAGACTAAGGCAGCTACTGGGGAGACTAAGGCAGGAGGATCACAAGTTTGAGGACAGTCTCAGTAATTTAGTGAGACCCTGTCTCAAAACAAAAATAAGAAAGGGCTAAGGGATGTAGCTAAGTGGTAGAGCACCCCTGGATTCAATCCCTAGTACCATAAAACAAAAGACAAAAGCAAAAAACATTGAAAGCCAACTGAAAGAGTTCCCAGTGGACAAAAGTGAAAAAAATTGAGCAACAAAATAAGTACTATTGATTAGAATTGAAAGTATAAAATAAGTATTCATGAGTCTATACTGATATAAATAAGTAATTGAATAAATAGATAAATGGCAATGAAGAGATAAATCTCCAGTGGAGATGAATTCCAAATAATTTACATGGGTACTCTGTCTTCAAAGATATTGGAACATAACTTTCCCATCCTTAAATGTGGGTTGCACAAAATGACTTCCTTCCAAAGAATACAATATCAAAAAGGGGCAAAAGAGTAAGTTTACAGTGCAGAAACCTGACAAACTCACCCAGGTGCTCAAGGTCAGCATCCACAGTGATCAGTGATATCACGATAAAAAGTATAATGCTTCAAAGCTGTCAAGGTCATGAAAGGCAAGGCAAATCTTGAAAACTGTCACAGCCAAGAGGAGCCTAAAAGGACACAAGGACTGAATGCAATGGGGTATCCTGGATGGGATCATGGAACAGAAAAAGGATATGAGGGAAAAAAACATAAAGAAAGTAGGGACTTCAATTAGTAATAATTTTCAACATTGTTTTATTAACTGTAACCACACAAATGTATCACACTAATGGAAATGTTAACAACAGAGGAAACTGGGTATGGGATGTACAGGGACCTTCTGTATTATTGACAATTTGATGATTACAATTTTCTGTAAATCTAAAGTAGTTCTAAAAACAAAGTCTATTATAACTCCTAAAGCCCCCAGATACAGGCTGTTGGTAGTCTGCAGCTCTGGGAGGGTAGAGGAGAGTGTACCCAGGATGTGGACTTTTGTACCACCTAACATCTGCAGATATGAGTGACCAGAAAAGTCCTAGGTGGCCTTTTGGGGAATTTTGAAAGATCTGTGTTGTTATGGTTTTCTCTTGAAGAATTTGCTTTATATACCTTGAATCTGTCAGTGTGAGGTGGGCTTTCATTAGGGCCTGCACAGAGGCCTCAAGAGACCTGGGAGTCCCACCAGACTACCCAGGCCACCTGAGGTACAGACTGGGATGTCTACCTGTGCCAAGCTCTGACAATTCAGTGGGTAAGGCAGCTCCCATGTGTACATTGGCTTATCCTTGTTCCTAGGAAACATAAGGATGCTGCCTCCTTCCTGGACTATTTTCTTGGGCCTTCTTTAGAATCCAGTTTGGATGAGCCAAGAGGATCTGCTTTGAGGATTTCATTTTATCTCCCTTTATGCCAGGATCTGGCAAATTCAGCTGATAAAGTCTCCAAAGCACAGAACTAATAAAACTCAGCTTTGTAGACCCTTGCCAGGCTGTGAGTACTGTTTGTTAAATTTGAATAGCTAAACAAGAGCTGATGGTGTTGATGACTTAGTTTCCAGGAAAATCATGAATGAACAAATGTCTGTATTTGACCTCCACAGGTTGCCAATAGCAAATACTTCTCTGCTCATGACTGCCTGGTGTGTTTTGGTCAGGACAGATTGAATGATTGTCTACCCATGGTTCCCAGGACGCAAGCTAACTGACCCCCCACCTAGTCAGTATGCCTCAAAACAGCTGTTTCAGTCAGCGTTATCACTTCTGTAATTCAAAACACCTGAACCACCATGACTTAGAGGATGGAAGATTTCTTTGCTCACAGTTCTGGCGATTTTGGGGGTTCAGTTCATGTTAGGACAGATGAAGTCCGTAGAGCTCAGGACATGATGTGGGGAGCAGAGAGAGAAGAGAGCAAGGGCTCTGCTCTCACATCATGGAGGCCAGAAGCAGAAAGTGAACAAGGGGAGGAGGGACCATATATAATCCTCAAGGCCATACCCCCAGGGCCCCCTCCTCAGCAACTAAGCTCCACCTCCAACATAGCTGCTTTGTCTCTGTGAGGTCTAGGGAGACATTCTAAATCCAAACCATAACAAGAGCCAGATTAAGCACAGAGTTTACTCCATGTTCCATGGGACTGGCCACATATGGTTGCCAGACAATACATTTGGGAATGACATATACTTTTAAATTTTTCCAATTTTCCTTTTGAATCTAAAAATGGCAAGCCTGCTGTATCATAAGCAGAAGGTGAGGTGTTGGATGGCAGTTAATATAGGCTAAGGGTTTGATTCCATTTCAACATTAGTTTCAGGAAAAAATACTATCCAATGATGTATTAGACCAGCATAAAACTAGAGTAATTAAAACAGAAACCAAACATTTACAAAGAACACTAATACCTTCTGTCTTGCCCAACAGGGAGTCTCCTCACTGACAGAGCTGGAAAAAGAAGCCTTGGAAAAAATATTTTCTCTGGCTCCTTGTCTATTCCATCAGGTAAGCAGATATCATCAATAAAACTTCATTCCTGACTTTGCTCCAGGCTTTTTTATATGCACAACTAAGCCCAGAAGAGGAGTTGATAACGGATGCCAAGGTCTGTACCTATTGATCTAAGATTGGAATTTACTGCTGCCTAGAAAAGGTCTACCCAGTTTCAGCTTCTGCAATGTATCTAGCAGGGGGAATGATAAATACCACTGTGCCATTGGAGTTGTCACTTTAGAGAGTGGCATGAATGATGATAAAAGACAAACACAAATTCCAGAAAAAACTTGGATTGGCTTTCCTGTCAACGCTGCTGAAATGGGAGATGGGAAACTATTGATAGAAAGCACTGAATGTCCCTGATGCAATGTTATGTAACAATGACTGTACTGTGCAAAGGTACCTTTCACTGTCTCTGGAGAAGCACGAATATGTCCTTCTGCAGAGCCAGATTTCAGAAAAGATCCTTGTATTTTCCTTCTGAGAGAAACCAAAGCAGAAAGAGAATAGAATTTGAAGTTTCAAAGAAAGTTTAGAATGTCATCAGATACTCTGTGATTGTGTGTGGGAAATTCTCTGCCTCCTCTATCCTCCTCACTATTAGAAAGAGATGACTTCACTCTGGCTTTGGAATAGCAGTCCATCTGAAGGATGACTTGATTACTTGCTTTCCGTGTTGCCTGATGTAGCAACACAGAAATATCTTGATATTTGATATTGATATCTTGTTCGATAATCCTTGGCATGGCTATGAGTCCCTGTGCATATTAACACGTTCCCAAATACCTGTGGCACATGTACACTTCTTGGCAGGAGAACCTAGAAATGCTGGGGGATGGAGAGGCCCTGGAAGCAATCCTCAACCAATAGAAATAGGAATTGATAAATAGCTCAGCTTCTGTGTCCTTGGATGGGCCAATTCTGAGGTATGTTCTATAATTTTTCTCAAAGGATCCCCAGTAGAATTACATCCCAGGTGCCCATACAGGGAAGTTCACTGGGGATTAAGTTCAGGGATGTTCTACCTCCAAGCTACATACCACACCTCTTTTTATTTGGAAACAAGGTCTCTCTAGATTACTGTGGTCCTCCTATCTCAGCCTCCCAAGTACTGAAATTATAAGTGTACTCCACCATACCCATCTTCTCTCTTTCTTGTCTCACTTTCTCCACTCTCTCTACTGTACTTCCTAGGATTACATCCCATATAAACTACCTGAAACTAAGTCCTTTCTCAGGGTATAAGTCCTTTCTGCTGGGAAATCAGAACTAAGGAAAGTATTGTTGACACTAACTACTGCTTACCATAAGCCTCTGAGCCACAAAAGCTTGTGGCACAAAAATTTATTATTTATGGCTGCATGATAATTTATCATGTGAAGATAAATAGATAAATGCTAGTTTTTGAGTTTATAGAAAATGATCACAATTACTGAAGTAATAAGAAACAGGCTTTGGGATAGTGACTGTAGCGAGAAACGAGAGAAAAACATTCATATGTACAAAGTGCAGAAAGAAGTTGTTGCTGCATGGTAACATGTACAGAAACTCCTGTGCTCATAGTCCATAAACTTTATCATGTTCTAGTATGAATAGTAAAACATATTCAGTCTGCATGCACAGTGGCCTGTACAACTGAATGGGGGGGGGAACCTGTTCAAGGCTTTTAGTTCAGTATAAATTCATTCCACTAAAGGAAAATGCCATCCTAAACATTTTTTACTTGCAAAACAATCTTCAAGCTATAGAGCAATTTATTTCACATGACATTTACAGAAAATCAACAGAAGTAGCTTTTATAACGTGTGAATCCACAAATCACGTTTTCTCGCTATGGTTATGCATTGAAATCTCTTGAGGTCTCTTCTGGTGCTGCCCCTGGGAGAGAGCCTTTAGAGATGATTGTTTCTGTTCACATAAGTATCCTTTTCTCAATGGAAAATTTATATTATTCCCTACTGGGGCACTGCTTTCTTCATTCCCAGGCCCACAAAGACAGTCATTGACAAGCATTGCCACATTCTTTCTTAATGCTTTCATTGTTTCCAACATTTCATATGGTGCTTTACTTGAAACAAACAAAAAAATTGAAATGTGAAATTAAAAAAAAAAGAACTGAAGTGGATTTGAGATTTATTTGCAGAATGTAATTTTAACTGCTGCTAAAATAATTTAAATATGGAGATATTCATGAGTTCAATGCTTATCATTATACCAGAATCCAGTGAAATTCAATGACAGCATTGGCACATAGCCTTAGCACATCATTATTCCAAATGACCTTTTCTCCTCATGCATTCTCTTCAGTATGTGCAGGGTGGGTTTCATAATGTCAGCTAAGCTCAAGGTAGTGTGGGCTCTAGTCACAGCGTAATCACAGCATCGACCCTCCAGCTTGGGCCATTGCAATTTACCATTTAATGCTGGTCAACAGAAGACAAATGGTAAGTGAACAATCACTTTCTATTGGCTTGTTCAGAAATAATCATCATATTTAAAATTTTAATTTATTAAGTCTTTCCCCCCTAATTGAGCCTAGCATCTTGGTTCTAAGGGACTTACAGGTTTTAAGCAAGGACACCATGGTTGCCAAAATGAGGGCAAATTAAAATATAATCCAGAGGTAAGCTTTCAGATGAGCAAGGTAGTATTGGAAAGGCAGAGGATGTACTGTCAATGAAACCTAAGGGAATACGGGGTTTAGTTGTGATTGGCATAGTTTGTCTATAGGAAGCAAGGCATTTGGATAATGGTCAATAAGAAAGAAATCCCCAAAGACAAGTTTTTATTGAAAGTACGCTAACCCAAAGAAGGCAAGGATCTTGCCAGATCCTCTCCTATCAGCTGAACTTTCTGGTGTTATTAACAGCCTTTAACACACAAATCCACCTTGTGAAAGTGTACTAAGGATGCTTTAGGTGCCTTTACAAGAGCATGGCTGTAAGAATTTTACAGAAACTTCCAAATTCGAGTTACAGAACAAAATATTTCTTGATAACCCAGTGGCTTTCTTAGGAGGATGGGTCTTATTAAATTGGAACTTCATGTGTGTGTGTGGGTGGGTGTGGGTGTGGGTGTGTGTGCGAGTGCACGCTCATGCTGGGGATTGAACCTAGCCCTATTTTATTTTTCATTTGGAAACAGGGTCTCACTAAGTTCATGAAGCTGGCTTTGAACATGGGATCCTCCTGTCTCAGCTTCCCAAGTACTGGGATTACATGCATGTAACACCATGCTGGGGTAGGGACTTCTTTTCTTATTTTTTATGTGTAAATTCACATTAAAAAATTCATCATGTTGCTGGGTGTGGTGGTGCATGCCTGTAATCCAAGTACTTAAGAAGCTGAGACAGGAGGATCACAGGTTTCTAGTGCACAGGAACTTAGGTAGACTCTGTTTCAAGAGTAAAGATAAAATGGACTGGGGGTGTAGCTCAGTGGTAGAATGCACCTGGGTTCAATCCCCAGTTACACCCCACCAACACACACAATTCATCATGTCAAACCAAGGCTTCCTAATCTTTTTTTTGTGCCACCGATCCCTTTGACAGTCTGGTATAATCTATGGACCTTTTCTCAGAATCATGTTTTCAGTTGCATAAAATAAAATACATAGACTCTCAAAAGGAAACCAATTACTTTGACATTTTGTTATTGAGAGTTATAAGAATCAGTGGGGTAAGAGAGCAGGGTTGGAGCCAGGGTCAAGCTCACCAAATGTTGTGCGTATGTATGTCTCTATCACTCTGTACTTCATCATGATGTATGGTTACAATGCACTAATAATAATAATAATAATAATAATAATAATAATAATGATAGTAATAATAATAATGATAATAAAAGTCACAAGAATCAATTGAGCGGGACACAGTGGCACATACCTACAATCCCAGTACATTGGAGGCTGAGAGAGGAGGATCACAGGTTCAAGGCTAGCCTCAGCAACTTCAAAAGACTCTGTTTCAAAATCAAAATAAAGAGGAATGGGGGTCTAGTTCAGAGCTAGAAGGCTCCTGGGTTTATCTCCAATACCTACAAAAAGGAATCAAATATGAAAACAGTAATATATGTGCTTCTTAATTAACTCATTAACAGCTAGATCTAGCAGGCAAGACTAGTAGGTAGCATAATTTTAAAATGGTGATGAAGCCAGGCATGGTGGTACACACCTATAATCCTAGTATTTGGGAGGCTGAGATAGGAAGGTTGCAGGTTTGAGGCCAGCCTCAGAAACTTAGCAAGACCATGTTCAAAATAAAAAAAATAAAAAGATCTAGGGTATAGCTCAGCGGTAGGATGCCCCTAGGTTCAATTTCTAGTACCAAAAAAAAAAATAATAATAATGGTGAAAAACAAAGATGTTTTGATTTAGCAGCAACAACTGAGATACAAAGTGAGCATATCTGTAACTTCTTTTGGTGGCAAGAGTCTCAGACACTGCAAATAGTGCTGTACTGTATTGCCTGGATTCATAATAAAAGCAAACATTAAATTTTAGTTACAGGCTAGTAAAAATATGGATCCCCAAATTCTTAGCTCCAAGTTAAGAATTCCTACATAAAATGCAAACCTTTTGTTGTAGTTAAATTTGGAAGCAGGTTCTTTTTGCATAATAACAGAAGGATAAAAGAGTTGGAACCAAACAGAGCTCAGCTCAGGAGAGACAAGGCCAGTTCAATGTAGCCCTGTAGGGGCAAGGAGACCATGGGACACTTGTTCCATAGCCAGAGAGAGAAGATCCGGACGCTATCTAGTTACACTTGGTTTATATGGAACAGGCAGAATTACAGGAGGAGCAAAACCCTGAGACACAGTGCCCTCCTTCTTTCTTCAGCTAACACTTGGAGTCTGGATCCATCTGCTCTGCAGTGAAATCCAGGGGCAGTCACTAGGATTCTGGATAATGGAAGACCATCGTCTTGCTTGCTTTGACCTTATACAGAAGTCACTGCCATTTTTCCTTCCTTCCTTCCTTCCTTCCTTCCTTCCTTCCTTCCTTCCTTCCTTCCTTCCTTCCTTCCTTTCCTTCCTTTCTTCTTTCTTTCCTTCCTTTTTTTTGTATGTGGTATTGATAATTGAACACAAGAGCATTTTACCTCTGAATTTATGTATTTATTTTGAAACAGGATCTCACTAAGTTGCTGAGGCTGGCCTTGAGATCCTTCTGTCTCAGCCTCCCAAGTACTGAGATTACAGGCATGTGCTACCATAATTGGCTGCATTTTCTTATTATTAGATATCACCATATCTCAGACACATCTGGATATAAGAAAGATGGTGACATCATAAGCAGATTGCTGCTGTGAGTGAGACAGTGAAGTGTCGTGGTCCAAAGCTCACATTGTGGAGTTTGAACCCAGGCTCAGCTCTGCTATTTACCTTGCCTGCGTTCCTTTGTGTCTGCAAGTAACCCTTGTGAAAGGGGGGTAAATATCATTTATTGGGCTTTGTAAGGATTAAACCCAACCAAGTGTGCAAGTCTTTAGTGTGTTTTGTGGTGTACAGTAGGTATTTGGCAAAATAGCTCTCATTATTATTATTGTTATTGTTGCTATTACATAAGCTTCCTGTCATAGGAGGTTAGTTCTAGTTTGATTTGAATTTTAGTAAAAAGCTCAGAAAATCTTTGCACAAAGATTTTTTGAATAGAATCTTTTTTTAGAATTTTATTGGTGCATTATAATTATACATCATAGTGAGATTCAAAGTGCTATATTCATTTAAATGTTCACAAAAATGCCTTCTCTCTACTTCACCCCTTGTCCATGTACATCCCCCCATTTCTCTTCTTTATTCTATTCTTGTTCTCCACTGTCCTTCGGAATGACAAAGGTTGTTTTTTCAAAAGAAAAAAGGTTTCTTGGGAAAGTGTCCTTATTATTTGCCTCCCACTTTCTGTCACCATAAACACGTGTACCTGTGTATGTGCATGCACATATATACCTATATGGCACACACATTCACACATCAGGCATACATGCGCACACATGCATGCTCATGTGTGTCTACATGTGCACATGCGCGAGTGCACACACACACACGTGTGCACACACAATATTCTCTCTCTTCCTGCAGTGAAAGAATCAAATCCAGGCCTCCTGCTTGGAACTGCAGAACATTACCGTCAGGCTGGTCCATTAAATATCATTTGAAAGTCAATTTTATCCCAGAGTGGTAAGTAGTATGCGTGCTTATGTCTTCATCTACCTTAATTAGGAAAAGCAATTTGCTGCACATTTCTTTAAAAAAGAGGGGAAAAAAAGCTGATCAAATTTGAGCTTCTGATAGATTGAAATGCAGCGTATGTTGTACTGGTGGTACAAAGATGTGAAACCACTTCCCACATCTAAATTATGGCTTGGTCTAAAAACAGTCCAGCCTTATGACTTGCATGTTTTCTAAGTAACTTGTGCAATTACCCATAATTATGGAAATAGGGACCATATCCTGAAAGCTAGCCCCTCCTCATTTTGTTTCCCAAACCCAGAATAGAAAACTCCATTTTGAGTCTATCATAGGAGATGTTTCCATCCCATCATATTTTCTGTGATTCTGTACCATTAACAGTCTCAAGACCATTTTCCCACATCTCCTTTTGCCAAAATGGTTGGAACAGCTGAGAAGCTGAATGCATGTCTCTGCTTTTCTCATTTGTTTCTTTTAACTAGGCCAAACCAATTTTAACTCACATGGGCGCTTCTGACTCGAGTCCTCCTGATATGCAGGCAGGGGGCCAGTGGCAACTTAGTTGGCACTCTGATAGCCTGGGATTGTCTGGAGAGCTGCAGGAACAAGCCAGTCAGAAATCTCTGCACTTGAGGAACTAAGTAATGGTGGGGGAAGGGAGACACAAGACCTATGAGAAGGCTGAGCCAGGGAGGCAGCTGGGCCTAAGGAGCACAGCCTGATAAGAACGCGTTGGACTTTAGAAGGGAGATGGGAATTGTAAGTACATGTCCTGTGGACACTGGCACCCTATGAAGCTTCTGGACTCATGTCTGGGTCCTGGTCCCAAACCCATATACCATTTGCCATGTGGCACCCCAAATAATGGTTTTTGTTTTTGTTTTTTCGGTACTGGGGATTGAACCCAGGGGCATTCTACCTCTGAGATACATCCCCAGTCCTATTTTTTTAAATTCTTTTTATTTTGAAACAGGGTCTCAATAAGTTGCAGAGGGCCTCACTAAGTAGCTGAGGCTGGCCGTGAACCTGGATCCTCTGGTTTCAGCCTCCCAAATACTGGGATTACAAGCATGTGCCACCATGCCCGGCTCCAAATAATGGTTTTCAAATCATGAATCAGATCAGTCCTGTCATGGCAGTAAATGTAGCTCCCCTTCTCCCATCTCATTGTGTGCTTCTCTCTGCCTTGCTCTGGGTTTTTAGTCACAGGGCCTTCTTTCTTTTCCTCAACGAGGTTCACTCTTGCCCTACCGCCTGTATATTTGCTCTTCTGTCCTGAATACTGTGCACTGGAGAACAGCTTCTCACCCTCCAGATCTCAGTGTAAATATTACTTTCTTCAAGTTATTTTCTGAACCCTTTCTGTCTAGAGTGGCTCTTCTCATGCCCTGGGGATTGGGCCTGGGGCATTCAATCTCTGAGCTATTCTACCCCTAGCAATACTTTTTATTTTGAAACAGGTTCTTGATACATTACTGAGGCTGGCCTCAAACCTGTGATCTTCTGTCTCAATCTTCCAGGTACTGAGATTACATGGATATGAGATGTCTGACACAGAGATGTGGACTGTGATGGTTATTTTTAGGTGTCAATGACCAGATTAAGGGATACATAGAGTAGTGGTGCATGCCTGTAATCCCAGTACTTGGGAGGCTGAGCAGGAGGATTACAGGTTTGAGGGCAGCTTCAGCAACTTAGTGAGACCCTGTTTCAAAAGAAAAAAATAAAATAGGCTGAGGGTGTAGCTCAGAGGTAGAATATCCCTAAGTTCAATCCCAAATACCACACAAAAATAAGAAGAAACAAACAAACAAACAAACAAACAAACAAACTTGATAGAAACCTGGTAAGGGATTTTGTGTTTATGAGGGTGTTACTAGAAAAGATTAATGTGTGGATCTGAGTGGTCTAGGTGGGGATATTCCCCCTTTGATGTGCATAGGCACCATCCAGTTGGTCAGGGCCCAGAGAGAATGAAAACAGAGAAAAGGCAAATGTGTCTTTCCCCTATGGTGTACACACTTTTTTTTTGTTCTTGAATAGCAGATCTCCAGAATTGCTGGCCTTTGAACTCCAATACATAAACCAGTTATTCCCTTGTTTCTCAGGCCTTTGGCCTTGAACTCAGAGTCACACCGTTGGCTGCCATAGTTCTGAGGCCTTGGGACTTGGCTATGCCATGCTCCCAGCATCCTAGGGTTGCCAATTTGCAGATGACCTATCATGGGACTTCTCAGCCCCCATAATCACAAGAGCTAGTTCCCCTAATAAATCCCCTCTTCTCTATCTCCTATTAGTTATTTCTCTCTGGAGAACCCTCACTAATCTGCCGCCTATTTTTTCATTTCTCTGCTCCAAACACTGGATGGAACATACCCTAGATGCTCACCGAATGACTGATTCACAAAAGGGCTATAAGTAAAACTAACAGAGTTATGCCATTCAATTTGAGAACTCAGATGCATACAAATCACATTGCTACAGAACCCCTTCTACTAGAGGGTATCTCAAAAATCTTAGAGGCTTTATCTGCATTGTCTCATGCAGCTGAGCTCTGTTAGCACCCCAAGGTTCCAGGCTTTAATGGTGTTGCTCAGTGGAAAGTAATAGAACAAATATGACTCCCAGTGAGGGGTGACAGAAAGATATGGAGATATCTGAGTAAACTCGTTCGTCAGCATGTGTGAGACACCCTATAACTACTACTGACAGAGGTGTGGGTGGGTGAAACATCTGTTATTATTTGTGATATAGGTCTATCAGGACCACTGGCTTGGACAAGGAAACCTCAAGTAATAACAATATCCATGAAAAAATGTAGGAGGAACATAGCATCCAAGGATGATGCATACTGCCTCAAAGTTTATAAACTCCTGAAATAGGTCGGCTACCCATGGGATTCCATTAGCTTGTGAGAAATTGTACTGGCTAGAAGGAAGGAGGGGGCATGGGTTTGTTTTAACAGTGTTGTTCTTGCATCTATTGATAATGTGGCCGTGAAAGACAGCATGAGTCCAGAGGCCTAGGGCCTGAAAGAAATCAAGTGGTGGAAAGATGAATTAGAATTTAAATCAAACAAGCAAACCAAGACACGAGTGGTGTACAGGCCAGAACATTAAAAACCTCTCTACCTCTGTGCAGTAAGTATGAGCCTGCTGAGGTCTGGGGATTAGTTGATGAGATAGATAAGTGTTGCTCCATGAATTCCATAATGGAAATAGATGGTGTCCCAGAAGTTATTCAGATAAGATGTTTAGAAACATCTATGTAGTGTACAGGTCGTTTAAGTCTCAGCTACTATTTGAGTCTTCTTGGGCATGAAGATTGCTCCTCATAACCTTGAAAATACTATTTTTATGTTTATTCACTCAACAAATATTTAGTGATACCTTATCATGTGCCAAACAATGAGTTAAGCACCAAGGGTATAGCAGTGAACAAAACAGAGCTAATATTACATATTCACCCAAATGAAAAGAAAGCACAATTCCACACAAAGACATGTATATACCTGTTTATAGCACCTTTTCTCATAATAGACAAACACAACCCAAATGGCCATATACTGGACAATATATAAACTAGCTGTGATATATTCTTATGATGGAATACTACGTAGGAATAAAAATGTATGAATTATTGATAAATGCAGTACCACGGATGAATCTCAGAAAGCATTATGCTAAATGAATAAAGCCAGACAAAGGACTACATACCATATGATTTTATTTGTAGGATATCATGCCAGAGAAGGTAACACCATAGAGAAAGAAAGCAGATCAGTGGATGCCAGTGGCTGTAGGGGATTAACTACAAAGGGTCATGAAGTAACTTTTGGGGTATCAGAAATTTTTATATCTTGATGTTTTTTTCTTGTGGCTACATGACTGAATACACTTCTCAAACTTATTTAACTCTACACTGTAAAGGGCTAGATATTGCTGTATGTGAATTGTACCTTAAGAAACCTAACTTAAAAAAACCCAATGGATTATATTTTAGTGGAGGGACAAATATTAATGAGTCTATATGTCAAATTGAGCAGACTCATTCTTGCCCCACAACACTTCCTGTCAGCCCACTTTTTTTTTTTTTTTTTTTTTTTTTTTTTTTTGCGGTACTGGGGATTGAACTCAGGGGCATTCTACCTCCGAGCTATACCCCCCGCCCTATTTTTTATTCTTTATTTTGAAACCGAGTCTCACTAAGTTGCGGAGTGCCTCACTAGGTAGCTGAGGCTGGCCGCGAACCCGGATCCTCCGGTCTCAGCCTCCCGAATGCTGGTATTACAAGCGTGCGCCACTGCGCCCGGCTCTGTCAGCCCACTTATAATTCCACTCGTGGCTCCACATGATAGTGGCCTCTAAAGTCATACTGGGTTCATGTTCACAGACCCTCTCTTCAAGTGTACAATTCATGCTTTTTCATTTCTGCTCTAGGGCTTCTCCAAAACCTCAGGATTGTTCAACCCACAGGCAAGTACACCCTGGATGTGTGGGTGTATTAACTTTCAGGGCACTTCGGGTAAAAGTTCTAGGAGACATTCTTTACACTTCACAAGAGGTCTCAGTAAAACTGAGCGTCCGTGGCTCAAGTGGTGATCTAAGAGCCCTTATATTATCTTTTGTTCTTTCCCTGTCCCACTCCCCATTTCCTCACTCCCGCTTCATGGGATTGTCTCCCCAAATTAATTACCTGCACTGGAGACCTTATCTCAGGTTCTGTTTTCAGGGGACCCAAACTGAGATATAATGTAATTTCAAATGATAGGAAAAACTAAATTAAGTAGAGAGGCTAGAGAGATATGAGTGCTACTACAGATATAAAGTCCGGGAAGGTTTGGATGAAATGGGGACCTCCAAGTAGAAACCTGATTACAGCAAGAGAATGATCCATGTGGCTTTTTTGGGGGAAAGTATTTGGAGCTGAGGAAATAGTAAACCTAAATATGCAACATTTTAGAAATGTCAAGGAGTTCACTGTAGCTGAAGCTCAGTGAGTAAACAATTAGAGATAGTAGGGCAAGGTAATGTAGGATCTCACTAGCCACAGAAGGTACATTGGATATGTGTGTGGGGGGGGGTGCTGGGGATTGAATTCAGGGGCATTCTACTTCTGAGCTATACTCTCAGCCCTATTTTATTTTAAAACAGAGTTTCACTAAGTTTCTGAGGCTGGCCTTGAACCTGTGATTCTCCTGTTTCAGCCTCCCAAGTACTGGGATTACAGGCATGTGCCACAGCACCCAGCTGACATTGGACTTCTTTATTAATGAATTTGAAGCCAACAGAGGTTTTGAAGAAAAAAATAAAGAGATCTGACCTAGGTTTTTAAAAGGACAATTCTGGCTCTTATGTTGAGGTGAGATTGTAGGGTCAGTGGTGAAAGAAGGAAGAAGTCAGAAGCCTGTTGCAGTAGTGCTGGTATAAAAATGATGGTGGATGGAGTCTGGTGGTAGTGGTCATTTCTGCTGAAAAGTGCTTAAATTCTGAATATACTTGGCAGTTGTAACTGACAAAATTTGCTGAGGACTTGAATGTAAAAGTAAGAATAAGGAGAAGATTCAGTTTTGACACCAAGATCCAGAGTTATTTGAAGAAGGGTGTTCTTTATTACACTGGGGCAGACACCAGGAAAGAACATGTTTGGGTGAAGGGATGAAAGTTCTGGTTTAAGATATCTAAATTTCAGTGAATGACCTTGATATGATTGTGTAAGTACATCATGTGCCTTAGGGCATCTCTCTGCCTCATGCATCCACTACAATTAGATCAACTTCTTTGCTTATCGAGGATCTCTCCTTTTAATCTGGAGACCCTCCTTTACCCCATCTTCTCCCTAGCATCCGCATAGTGTGCAAATATGTTGTTAACAACTTGTACTTAACAAAGATGTATGCTATATTGCACGAATTACTACAATAAAAATAAATTTAAAAAAAGATATCTAAATTTGAGGGGCCTAATTTATATCCAATAGAGATGTTGAGGTATCAATTGGATATACAAGGTTGGAGGTCAGGAGAGTTGTCAAGGCTAGAGGTAAATTTTGAAATTGTGGCAAATGGATGATATTTAAAGTAGAGAGATCAAAGGTGAGACCACCTAGGAAGTAAGCAGAGACAGAGAAGTCCAAGGATTGAGTGCTAGTTTATATCTACATTTAGAGGTCAGGAAGATGAAAGATAATCAGCAAAGGAAACTGAGAAGGAGCATCCAACATGGGTAGAGGGATGTTATACAAATATTCCAGATCCAAACTATCCAAACAAATGAGTCCAAAAGACTCATGTGTTGAAGGCTTTGTTCCCAATGTAGTAATATTCAGAGGTGGAACTTTGGGGAAGTGATTGGATCATGAGGGCTCTGTTCTCATCAATGAACCCATTGATGGAATCATAATTGGATGGACTATTGGGAGGTAGTGGAAACCTTAGGAAGTGGAGGCTAGTTGGAAGAAGTAGATAGCTGGAAGCATGCCCTGAAAGGGATATTTTGTCCCCAGCCCTTTTTTTGTTCCTTTTCTTTCTATTTGCCATTAGGTGAAAAGCTTTCCTCTACCAATTCCTCCCGCCATGATGTTTTTGCCTTGTCACAAGCCTAAAAGCAATGGAGCCAGATGACCATGGGTTGTAACCTCTGAAACTGTGAGCCAAAATAAATCCTTCCTCCTGTAAGTTGTTTTTCTCAGGCATTTTGTCACAGAGGCAAAAATCTGACTGGCACATGGGAGATTCCAAAAGGGGTGGTATCTGCAAAGCCCAGAGAAGAAAACATTGCCCCAAGGAGAAACAGTGCCAATGGGTCAAGTTAAGGTGAAGTCTGAAAATTAGCATGGGATTTAATTGTGTGGGTCACTGGTGATCTTAAAAGAGAAATTTTATTAGGATGGTGGGGATGAAAGCCTTCTTGGAGAATTCAAGGAAGAGAAGGAAGAAAATAGAGAAAGAATGGAGAAACAACTCTCAAGTTTTGCCATAGGAAAAATAAGAGAAATGAGAACATGCATGAAGGGAGATATGAGATCAAAGGAGTTTTTTTAGATTCATGATATTAGGAAAAGTTTGTATGCTGGTGGGGATGTTCTAGTATGGTCGCTAACTTAATGATGCAGGAAGACGCAGGAAGGAAGTATTGAGCAGGCTGAGGGGGGGGCTATCCAGATCACATACAGATTGAGTTGGCTTATAAAAGAGCATGGGCACCAGCTTCAGCTACTTAGTGAGGCACTCCGCAACCTAGTGAGACCCGGTTTCAAAATAAAGAATAAAAAATAGGGCTGGGGGTATAGCTTGGAGGTAGAATGCCCCTGAGTTCAATCCCCAGTACCGCAAAAAAAAAAAAAAAAAAAAAAAAAAAGAGCATGGGCAGTTCATTGACTGTTACAAGAGCACACAGAGTATATGATCATAGGGACAGAGATGCTAGTATAGAATTTGATAGTGGGGTATAGAATTTCTCTTCTGATTACATCTGTTTTCTCAGTGAAAAGGTCATTAGCTCAGGGTGAAGAAGGAAGAGAAAGAGGGGAAGAGTTGTTTTGGAGACTGACAAAGACAACATAGACTGATTAAGGGCTCTAGGAAGCAATACAGACCTTGAAGTTTGTGGTCATTAGTTTTATGTGAGAGCAGTCACCACAGAGCTGCCTCAGCTTCTTGGGTATAGGTGGCAACAACATGGAGAGCATTGGGCATAGTGGAACATGCCTGTAATCCCAGTAATTGGTATTTGGGAGACTGAGATAGGAGGATTGCAGGTGAGAGGACAGCTTCAGCAAGTAGTGAGACTCTCAACAACCTAGTGAGACCCTGTTTCAAAATAAAAATAAAATGGGCCTAGGGGTATAACTCGGAGGTAGAATGCCCCTGGGTTCAATCCCCAATACCAAAAAACAAAAACAAAAACAAAAACTAAAAACAAAAAATGAAAGAAAGAAGAAAAACAAAGAATTTGGGTATGAAGGTAAAAGGGAAAGGTGAAGGAATTGAGGTGGTTGGAGGGATGAGAAAGGAAGCAGTGTTATGGTAGAATTGAAGCCAGGTAAGGAAGGAAGTTGGTAGGATCAGTGAATAGGAACCCCCAAGAAACTCTAAGAATGTTGGAGTTGGGGGATTAGAGAGAATGATGCATATCTGTAGGGGGTGGTAGTGGAAAATTGAAACACTTAAAACTGAGATTATTATGGGGATGCAGCTAATGTTATGTAATGCCAAGGTCTAGGGTCTAGGGTGTGACCACTGAAGTTAATGGCTGAGAGAGAATAGGGACCTAGGAATCATTGGAGGAGAAAGGTCAAAACTCTGAGAAGCTGGAGAGTTGGAAGGACAAACTATGTTGGATATCAAAATTACTAAGAATTATGATAGGTACAGGGCTGAAGGACTAGGGTAACCAGGTGCTTAAATCTTCAAGAAATGAGAAGGGAGTGAATGGGAGACGTGTAAGTGGCTACAGTAAGTTATTTTGTGTACTCTCTCTTTGTGTTGTTCACTCTTTTCATGTGTGTATATTGTTTCTGTTCAACTGCTTCCCACCTTATTCCCAACTACCTATGCTATGAGCTCATGGATAGGACTATGCTATCATTTTGTAGCTATGCTAGTGCTTAGACCAGAGGTATTGGTTATAAGATTGTCAGAGAGAGAAGGACCTTTTTTCCTCAGTCCTTTTTTCTAGAATTTCTAAAATGCCAAGCAATATGGAGACTCTTCAAAAAAAAAAAGCACTACCATATGATTCAGCAATCCCACTACTGGGTATAGATACCCCAAAAAAATGAGATCAGTATACCAAAGAGATACCTGCACTCCCCATGTTTACTGTGAGACTATTCACAATAGCCATGATATGAAACCCAACAAAGTGTCCATCAACAGATAAAGAGATAAAGTAAACACAGTATAGATGCACAATAAAGTACTCCTCAGCCATAAAAAAGAAGGAAATCCTACCATTTGTGACAAGAATGAAACTGGATGACATTACATTAAGTGAAATCAGCCAGCCACAGAAAGACAAATACCACGTGATCTGATTCATGTCTAGAATCTAGAAAAGTTGATCTCACAGAAGTTTAAAGTGGAATGGTGGTTACTAGAGACTGGGGTGGTTAGGGGAAATAGGGAAATGGGGAGTTGATAATCAAAGAATACCTAATTACAGTTAGAAAGAAGGAATACATTTCAAGAGATCTATCATACACCAAGGTGACTGTAGTTAGTGACAACATATTGTGTTGTTGAAAAATGTAAAAAAGTGGATGTTCAGTGCTCTCACCACGAAAATGATAACTATGCGAGGCAATGCATTCATTAATTAGCTAGATCTAACCATTCTGCAGTGTATGCATATTTCAAAACAACATGTTGTACATAATAAAAACATATAATGCTATCTGTCAATTAAAAAATAAATTAAAAAGAATACCAGATGTCTGTTCAGATACACTTCAGCCATTGTAGCAACTGCAATTCTAAAGATAGCACAACCAAGTCACTGTATGTTACCAGTTATTCTGGGTATTCGATCAATCAATGCCAGCATCCAACTCAAGAGATAATTTCCACAGATAATTTCTCATGATTACGGGCCAAAGGTTAGGCTTTACTAAACTGTGAAGCAGTTGATGTTGTTACTGATCTTTTCCAAGCTCACTGTATGTGGATTGTAGTATCCGGTACCTCACTTGTAAGATCTGACCACTGCAACATTTTGTTTCATTTCTGCTAAAGCAGAGCTTTTCAAAAGCAAATCAATTAGAATGAGTGAAGGAACTGTGAAAACTGGTAATTCTCCTATTTACTATGATTAATTAAACTAGAATAATTAAGAGCAAGGCTCAGGAACCAGCATTTCTTCAATGCTTGTCAGACATTTCAAAGGGCCACGTTTGAAAAGCAAGCTTAGACCTATCCCAGGTGTTTTCATATTTTAACAGTGACCTCTTTAAGGGGACAACTCTCAAGGCCAAAGGAACAGATCTCTAATGGTGGAATTTGGGGTCATCTGTCAGGATTCTTTTATGAAGCAGGGAACTGACCTAAAGAGGTTAAGTTGTGCAAGTCAAGAATGAAGTGGAAAAGGAGACATACCAGATGTAGTCAGATGCTAATGGTGTGATTGGCCTCAATACATGATCCTTCCAAATAGTAGCAGCAGCACCTTCACCGGGGGACTCATTAAAATGCAGGTTCTCAGGCCTTGATTGAGACCTGTTAAGTGGAAAACTCTGGGTGCAGATAGCAATGTTTTCACAAATTTGGATTCTGATGCCTACTTGAGTATGAGAACCACTGTTCTTCACATCTGTGAGCCACGCCATGGGATGCCCCTTCCCATGTGATCCATCTTAATGCAGGTCGATCTTATTCACCCTATGAACCAATGGCTCCCTATGTTTGCTACTCTGTGGTATTCTGAGTGTGGCAGGGACCTTGTTTTGATTACTATCCCAGGTCACATGGCAGCAATGGTGACTGTATCTTCTCTGCCACCACTCTGATAAGTAGTGGGGAAAAGATGTTCATATAAGGGATAGCTCTTCTTTTCCTCCAAACACCCTATAGTCTCTTCAGTGGGTGGTCACCCCAAGTTTACTCTCAAAACACATCTAGGGACTGAACCCAGGGACACTCTACCTCCAAGCTATACCTGCAGCCTAATTTTATTTTTTTTAATTTGGAAATGGTTTTGTAAGTTGCCTAGGCTGGCCTCAAACCTGCAATCCTCCTTTTTCAGCTTCTCATGTACTGGGTTTACAGGAGTGCTCCACTACACCCAGTTTCATATGTGTTTTCACAAAGGAGGGTTGCCTTCTGATGAGCTTGCTGACTATTCACCTCTTGGGTTGAATTCCATTGCAGAAAGCCATAGGCAAATACCTCCCAGGTATTTTCTGGACTATCCTATCACTGCTGTGCTTTCCTTAAAGAATGCCACTAATTTAAACAGGCATTAAGTAACATCAAAGTAGGAGTGTCCATCTTATGCAAAGTCACATACAATAATTTGGAATTACCTCCCTCACTACCTCCTTCATTAGTCCAGAAAATAAGCGTCCAATTGAATTATACAGGAGTCTTACATTGGCTGTTGATTATTTTTAAACTCATTCTATTATTTAAAGGTAATAGAGATTGCATGGTTTTATATGATCTGATTTTTATTCAGATTTGAAAGTCATTCACATCAAATTAAAATTCCTTTGGGCCCTCTAAAATGCCTTGAATTAAAGTTTATGATTTAATAACTAAAGGGTACAGAGGGAATGTGAACTGACTTTCTGAATCTTCGGTGATATGAAAATTTCCAGAAAAATCACAGCCTCTCCAAATTAATGTTTCTTCTATTTAGCAGACAGGGTGGTGATGGGGGGAGGATCCAGACCATGAGCCAAGATACCTGGGATTCTCTCTAGGCTTTACTGAAAGCAAGTTAATTCAAAGAAAAAAACCTAGAATATCTGGTGGCTGTCTTTGAAGGAAGAACTTAGAAAACCAGAGTGGGAACATAGAGAAGAAAAGAGAAAAAAGCATGCAAAAGGCTTGTAGTACCAAGCAAGCCACAGTAAACACAGACTGATATAATGAACGCAAATGATATCTAATTCTAAGGCAAAGATCTTCCTTTTTCCCTTCCTTCCTCCTCGCTTCCTTGCTTCCTGCTTGCTTCCTTTCTCCCTCTTTTCTCCTTTCCTCAATTCCTCTCTCTTCCCCTCTCCATCCTTTTATCGACCATCTGCATAACTGAACAAGAGTTCATTAAACCTTTCTCAGTTCCAGAGGTGTAGGAAGTACTATCAGCCATTAGACTGGAATTAAAGGGGCTTCTGCTCTGGAGACTTCAGAACCCTTGCCACTCATAGTGGACTAGCAGCAGCAAGTATCTCCTGGAAGGTTGTTAGAAATGCAGACTCTTGACTGCCCCTGCAGATTTAAGGAATCACAATTTCCATTTTAATAAGATTCTCAGGTGACTAGTGTGCACATTAAAGTTTGAAAATAACTGTTTACAAGGCCCTCCCCTCTGGCAGTACTACTCTCTACCAAGATTAGGAAAGACCAAGAACTTGCCTATCTCCAAGAGCAACCCCTAGATTCTTGGACTCTTAAATCCCCTGCCCCAAAGTCCTAAGCCTGCTTCTAGGGCCTATACCCAACTGACTGTACAGTCAGGACTCAATCCTCAGGCCTAAGGGGGGGCAGGCATGGCTGTTTGGAGGGTAGAAGCAGGGAAATCTATGGACGAAACTTCGTGAGGCAGCTGAAAAATCCACATTCATGGGCCTTGGGGCTCCCTCTGTGCGATGGACCTGTGGGGGCCAGGGCGAGGAAGAAGTGGCTGAGTGCCAGCTCTCTCTGCTCCTCCAAATTTCAGTGTGCGACTCCAGTGGGCCCAGAACTCTAAATTCACACCTGTCCTTCCAAGTTGTTATGATGGTTTGTGTGTCAAGATAGAAGGAAAGAAGCCTTTTTATTTAAACATTTGTTAGTTTGATATATAACTTTTAAACATTCAGACATATGGTATGTGGGCCTCTGTTTGTACTCTTGGCTCAGTCCTGCAGATGTTTGGGGCAAGCCTGCTCATGATGAGATGCAAAGACATCTGAGGGTTTCCAGCACAGCACGCTCCTCTGTGTGTTCAGGAGATCCAAACTTGGGGTGGCAAGACTGCCTAGCTCTCTCCAAAAAGCTGCATTCCTTGGTGTACGTGGAAACGCTCCTAAATCTGGCTATTTGGGGGATTTCCTATTTATAGGAGCTATTTGTCCATTCTTTAATCAAGCCTTCCTATGGCTTTCTCAATTTTTCTTTATCACTCTTTTTGGACCCAGGCTTATAATAGAAGTGGCAGTCTATCCTAAGCACCTTTCCAATGCAGGGTACAGATACAGAGCCCAGGTCTTAGCACCTGGCATCCTGGACCTCATCTCAGAAATTCTAATTTGCTAAATATGAGACCCAGGGATCTACATTTTGGGAAAACACTCTGGTGAATCTGATGCTTGGGGTTGGAGACATCTGAGTCTGAAGGGAAGGTGGCTTACCAGGCCCTAATTCCAGTTCTAGCCCAAGTAGTGACTGCCAATTAGCTGCACAGACACTCATGACTCATGAGTGGCTTGGAGCTCATGAAATCCACTGCATTCAGTGTAACTAACATTTATTAGGCATCAATTCCTCATGGAGGAATGTAATGGGCCAGGAACCGACCAAAATATAAGACATTGCTTCAGTCATGAGGAGTTTGGACTGAGTCTCTGTCTGTTTACACTGTTAGGACTGTCATTAATATAAATTAGGAATATCTATTTTGTTTTGTAAGTAAAGTGCTGTGTTCAGAGAAAATAGGCAAAGGGCAGAATACAGATGAAGGATGCATTATCTACTAGTCAAGGACAATGTATTGAATGAACATATAGTTACAAAATCAAATATTCTAACAATCCCAATGGCAATTACAATAAATCTCAATGAAAAATTGTCAAAGTCTAGTTTAAAAAATTTAAGCTACTAAAAATGGAAATTCTGAGTTCTAACTCCTTAACAAGGAGTTTTTTAAAAAAAGACTCAAGGATCTGGGTGTGGTGGCACATACCTATAATCCCAGTATTTGGGAGGCTGAGACAGGGGGATTGCAAGTTTGAGGTCAACCTAAGCAACTTTGTGAGACCCTGTTTCAAAAGGAAAAACCAACTAAGAGTGTAGCTCAGAGGTAGAATGCCTCTGGGTTGAATTCCCAATACCCTCTCCCCCAAAGACCCCCGAGGAGCTGTAATTCTGTCTAAATATAGCTAGAGTTAAGTAATGAGAAAAATATCTATTTAGGCTTTATTGTCTAAATAAAGGAGGAAAACTCTTTTTGTTTCTGTTTAGCCTGGAATTACGCAACTTGATTAGTTGTGTTGTTCCCCAAATTCAGACTAATCTCTTGGCCTTGGCTTTCTTTGATATAGCTTGGGTGTGGAATTAGAGATGTAAGCAGTATTCTTTTTGCTAAATTCCATGCATAGCTTCTGAGGCTGACATCCTTGGACAGAACATGTAAACACACCTGGACACTGTTGTCAAGGTCTCTCCCACACAACTCACTGAGGGCATTCTGAGCCTCTGAGAAGACTTTGTTAATTAAACGCCTTTCAGTCATAAGGATTATTGAGACTACTTTAAATATATTTGGGGGAATGAAAGAATATCTATTTTCTTTTAACAACCCCACCAGCACCACCACACACATCAATCTCCCAACTTATATCTTGGGGAAAAAACGCTGGATTTGTGATTTATTATCAAACTAGAGTAGTTATCAGACTGGAGCTCCCATTCTGAGGAGAAAGGATTCTGCTCATGTTTACTAGGAGGAAGGGAATAAATTTCTCATTTACAGAAATGCACCTGAACAGTGGAAGATTTTTCAACTTACTTTTCTCTATTGAACAAAAGGAGGGACTGAAGTTAACTTAACATACAATTCTGGGCCCCAAAGCAGATTTCAGAAGTGGGCACCATCATACTTTGAGGATTGTGAAATAAAGCTACACTTGACCCACACACAGAGGACTCCTCTTTTTTGTGGTACAATAAAAAACACAGGGTCATTCTACCTCTGAGCAATTTTCCCAGCTCCATTTTATTTTGAAACAGGGTCTCATTTAGTTACTGCCCACTAGTCTCCAACCTGTGATCCTCCTGTGTCAGTTTCCCAAATACTAGGATTATGGTCATGTACCATCACAACTGGCTAGGGTGCCCCTCTTTTGAACTCTCTTTACAATAAAATTATCCTCCAGGATTTCAAGTGTGAGGACAAGGAGCAGTTTCATGCTGGGTATTTCTGCGAGGAAGTCATGGTTGTTCTAGGGTTGTGGCCAGGATGGCCCATTGTCATGTCACTCAGCTTGTGTGAGTGCCCTGCTCAGCTGGGATTGGACTCAGGGAGCCCATGGGGTTGGTGTAAACTTGGCATCACAAGCAGCCTTTTCCAGTCCACACCTGCCAAGAAGACAGCCACTATTGTGGTTGAGGAAGTAGAGAAAAGGTGAAACGATAGCAGGTGAGCTGAGCTGGCTGTTCCAGATCTCCTTTTTTCCTGCCTCTGCATCTTTGCCCAGGCAGCTGCTATTCTGGTCTATCAGAAATCCAAGGGCATAGCTTTGAGTGGGGGCAACTTCTCTACATGTCAGAAGTGAAGGGGGAGGAGGATGAAAATGTTACTAGGGTAAAATACTGTCTTCCTAAGCCTTGGTGTAATGGTGAGCACCCTGGACTCTGAATCCAGCCTGTGGCATGTGGGTGGGAGTTGGAAGTGGTCAAGGACCTTATCTAAAGTCAACACAAATCCAATTCTCCACATTGCTCCTTGGTGATGACTATCTGGTCCCTGCTTAATGCTTCCAGTGATGGGGTTCTCACTCTTGGTAAGTTGTCCATAAAAGTTCACTATAGAATATTTTTTCTTTTTTTTTCAATACTGCGAATTGAACTCATGGGCATTCTACCTCCAAGTTACACCCCCAGCCCTATTTTTATTCTTCATTTTGAAATAGGATCTCACTAAGTTGCAGAGGGCCTCACTAAGTAGCTGAGGCTGGCTGCAAACCTGCAATCCTCCTGTCTCAGCCTCCCAAGTACTTGGATTACAAGCATGTGCCACCACGCCCTGCTAAAAGTTAACTGGGAACCAGGTATGGTGGCCAGGAATGTAATCTTAGTAGTTGAGAGACTGAGATAAGAGGATCACAGGTTCTAGGCCAGCCACAACAACTTAGCAAGACCCTCAACAACTTAAGGAGACCCTGTTTCAAAATAAAAAGGGTTAGGGGTACAGTTTGGCCATAGAATACCCTGGGGTTCAGTCCCCAGTAAAATACACACACACACACACACACACACACACACACACACACACACGGACCACAGACTTGGACTGAAATAGCTTTGTCTCTTAAGAATAAATCATGAATACTGTTGTCTTCTGGTTCGCCACTCTTGGACTTTGGATAGTTGTTTCTTTGTTTTATGTGGTCCTGGGGATTGAACCCAGGGGCATTCTACCTCTGAGCTACACTCTCAGTCCTCTTTTATTTATTAGTTTGAAACAAGGTCTTACTAAGTTTCTGAGGGCCTTGCTCACTTGCTGAGGCTGACTTTGAGCCTGCATCCTCCTATCTCAGCCTCCCAAGTACTGAGATTACAGGTATGTCCCACCACACCCATCTTGGATGATTAATTCTCATGAAGGCTGATGCTAGGGCCTTTGCATATGTAGTATAACAAACTTCACTGTGTTTTAAAAAATTCTGTACAGTCACCTTTGCTTCTTGTCTTTGTCTAATGTAGTGTTCTGGCACCTTTTCTGGGTTCAATTACCCTAGGTAGAAGTCTTTTTTTTGGGAGGAGGAGGTACTGGGGATTGAACTCAGAGTCATTCTACCTCTGAGGTATACCTCAAGCCCTTTTGTAAAATGTTTTGAAACAGTTTCTTGCTAATTTGCTGAGGCTGGCCTTGAACCTGCAATCCTCCTATCTTGGCCTCTCAAATACTGAAATGACAGGCATGAGCCATCAAGCTGGGCTGGAAAATATTTTAAGTAACTGAAAAAGGAGGAGAAATTTTAAGTGAAATGAAGGCAGATAGAAGCTGGAGTCATGCAAAGGACATTTGAGTTGAATTTTTCCAGAGGTAATTAGAAATTAGAATACCCATTTTCCATGTTTTATGTTTAACTTTCCTTGGGCATTTTTTTTCTCCTGTAGGATATCTAAGTTGTTTTCACTAATTGTCCTGAGGACATTTCTGCTGCAAGAAATTATCAACTAGGATTCTTACCAAGTCTTTAAAAAATCCAATTCTAATTGTCTTAAGGGAAAACTAGAGAAAATGCTGCTTTGCCAAACTAAGAAGTTCAAAATGGAAGCTAGCTTTAGGTAAGGCTTGATTCAGGGGCTCCAGTGCTATCACCAAGAAACATTTCTTTCCATCTAGAAGCTCAGCCTCACTCACTTCTATCTACCATTGGCTTTATTCTCAGAACTCACAGGGTGCACTGGTGGTTGCTTTTTATTTTTTTCAGTTCCAAATCTTGTTAATCTAATCCAAGGGATGTTTGGACAGGAGCTACCAGAAATCGATTCCTTCTCTATTTCTCTTTTTTACAACCAGATATGAGAAGTAGAGCCTCAATTAGACCATTCAGACTTAAGCTTGAGGGAAGGATCTATGCCCAAATAAAAATTAGGGCTGTTGCTGGAAGAGAGGGCAACCGGTACTGGGAAGCAAACAGAATATCCATAAGAGAGGCGACCATCTTTCTTCTTGGACACTTCCACCCCCTAAAAGGAGCTCACATATATATCAGAAACAACTGTATTGATTGTAACAACTTCAAACACTCTAGGGATAAAGCAGGAGATTTCTTGGAGTAGAACACCAAGAAAAGTTTCAAAATTAGTGACTACTAAGGTGGCTGATGGACGGAATTCCACCCTGAGTGGCAGGGAATGGGAGGTAGGGATGAGAAAAGTCAGAAGACAGAGTAGTTTGGATACAGTACTCTCCCAAACTGTATAATAATAATAATAATAATAATAATAATAATAATAATAATAATAACAATAACAACAATAATAATAGCAATACTTTGCAATAATGTATATAGAGCATGATTTTGACTGTTTTCTGAGTATATGTATTAACTAATTTAATCTTCACAACAACTGTGTGACATTAGAATAATTATTATCACCATCATCTTCATTTTACAAATGAGAAAATCAAGGCCCAGAGAGGTTAAACAACTTGCCCAAGGTCACAGAGCTAAGTGGCAGAGTTGCGATTGAAGCTGTGGTGGCTGTTAGCCTCCACAATATATTGTTTCCAGTCCATGAAATGAAATCAGAGAAATGATAAACCTTGATGGACTTAGGAACAGAAAGATGGCTGAGGGAGTGGCTAAGGCACTTTCTAGAGCTGGCAGCTTTAAGGACCAAGAAGGACAGAAGAACAAGAGAAAGAAGCATCATATCTTCATGACAGAGGTGAAAGGGGATATTTTGCTCCACGTTTCACAATCAAGTATCAAGGTCACAGTAAAATAGGTGAAGTGTAGGATGGGGATTAGCAATCAGAGGCCCTGGGTTCTTTGTCAGGCCAACCACTAACTTGCAGTGTGACTGGACAAGTCGCTTAACCTCTCTCTACCTCAGTTTCTTCTGCGAGTAAGGCTGACTGCTATCTTACCTTCCTTTTTGTATCAGTATGGAGATTAGACAAGATAATGTGAGATGAAACACTTTGCATAGAAAACTTTCGGTCATAATTGTGCTTTCTACAGGCAGTTAAAAGCTTATTTACCATAATTTATGACATCACCATTGAGATACTTTTATTGAAGGAAAGCCTGTGTTTCTAAAGGGTATTACACAGTATCTTCTGGAAATAACTTACATTTTAAAATTAAATGTCCAATGTAGGTAATTTTTTTTTTAAAAAAAGATGAATACAGAGAAGAAAACCATGAAATCACCCAGAAGGATGTACTCAACATTTTGGGTAGATTATTTTCAGTTGTTTTTCTATGTTTTTTTTTAAGCTATTAATGTTTTAACCTAGTCTTTTATCTTACATACATACATTGTCTTTATTCTTTTGCAACACCCTTTTTCTACTTACTCCATTATGCATATATTTATTTGTTAACTTTTTACAACAGTGATTTCCAAATTTTCTGGGCACGATTCATAGTAAAAAATATATATATTTTGTTATGAAATAAGTTTATTTCATTATTGGTTACCAGATTACATGAGCCACATATAAATAATAATTTGTACTTTGAAAAACAATCAGTTTTATTAGGTGGTAGAGATTTACCATAATTATTTAACAAATATCCAATTGTTGGGCTTTTATATCATTTCTAATATTTTGACAGTCATGATTTATTTCATTAAATTAGCAAATAAATATGTATCTAATGCCTATAAAATGCCAGGCATTGCTCTATGTACCAGGAACCCAGGGGTGAATTAGACATATTTAATTCCTACTATTAATGCACTTGCATTCTATGGGGTGTGTGTGACAATATAGACATTTAGAGACCAGGACATCCCTGTATACTGTGATAAGGATTATTGGGGTGGGACCACTTTAGATGATGATCAGGAAAGGCCTGTCTAGGGGGTGACATTTAAGCTGATATTTCAATAACAAGAAGATATTGAGCCAGGTGTGATAGTGTACACCTGTAATCCCAGTACTTGGGAGGCTGAAATAGGAAGATCACAGGTTCAAGGACAGCCTCAGCAATTTAGCAAGACCCTGTTTCAAAGTAAAAAAATAACAATAAAAAGAATTGTGAGTGTAGATTGGAGGTAGAATATCTCTGAGTTCAATCTCCAGTACAACCCCCCCAAACCCTCCCCCCTAGGTTCTGGTATTCATGAGCCATTTCTGAGGAAATCTAGGAAGAGAAATTCAAGGCTGAGAGAACAGCTAGCAGAAAGGTCCTATGGTCATCCAGGGCTTGGCATGTTTGAGAATCAGAAGCATGGTCAGTGTGACCTGAGAACAGAGAGTGAAGTGTGTGTGTGTGTGTGTGTGTGTGTGTGTGTTGTGTGTGTGTGTGATAAAGAAAAAGGTCATAAGATCATAAGAGATGACATCTAGCCAGATCATCTAGAACCTTCTATGACAATCATGCCCCACCTTTGCTTACAGCTACAGTTACATGGTGAGGAAACAGCTCAAGCCGGGTGCAGAGCTTCAGCAGCTGTGAATATGAAACATTGGGTAGCAGTGAGACTGAGCAACTGGCATGTTTTCTTCAGGGCATCTGTGTTAAAGAGGATTCAAGCTTTGTTGGAAAAGCATGGCCCTGGCACTTTGTCCTGCATCAAGTAAGTCCTTCCTGAGGAATTTAAGCTTCCGGAGAATAGGGTCTTTGTCTAATTTACTGTCTGTCCCCTCAGCATCTAACCAATGTTTGACACATAATAGGTGGTCAATAAATGTTTGTTAAGCAAATGAATGAATGTATAGACACCCCCTAGACTCATAGGCAAAAGACAGAGGTGATTTCTGTCAAGTCACTATTGTACATTCACTTTTTCTCAAATGCAATTTTCTATCCTCATGCCAATAGAGGAGAAGGGTGTTTCATGGGGTGGAGGGGAGAGTATTTCTTTCTTTTTTTTTGGTACTGGGGATTGAACCCAGGGCCATTCTACCTCTGAGCTACTCCCCCAGTCCTAGTTTTTATTCTTTAATTTGAAACAGGGCCTCACTAAATTGCGGAGAGCCTCACTAAGTAGCTGAGGCTAGCCGCAAACCCCTATCCTCCGGTCTCAGCCTCCCAAGTATTGGGATTACAAGCGTGCGCCACCACACCCAGCTGAGAGTATTTCTTTTAATTTCTCCTTGCTAAAGTCACAAATAATCTCTCAGAGGCCATTCCATATTTAATTTTTTTTTAGTGAAATAGCATAACTCACCAGCTGCTTTTTTTTTTTTTCAGTGAAAGAAAAAAAAAAGAACACATTGCGATTGTCAGAAACAAATGTTGAAGAAGCCTAGGAATTTGATTTTTCCACATCAGGGACCCTGTTGTGTATTGAAATAAATCGACGGGGCTACTGAAAGCTAGACTGTTGGTTTCTTTGAGGTTGCTCACTTAAAAAAGGAGGGTGGAGAATGCCATCAGAATGGATGGGCCATGGAGGAGACTCTGAAGGAAGGCCTTGCTGCCAGGGCCACCCTGAGATTTTGCACCGGCTCCAGGTAACACATGCTTTGCTCACTTATCCTCATCAGGAACCTGTGCCCTGGGTAAACACTGATGGGATACGACAGAGATATTTTCTTCTGGTGGTTAATGAATGCTTCTCTTGACTCTTTTCCAGTTTCTGAATAAGTGCCTAGGCCTTTACTACTTTGAGACATGGAAAACATTCCAGAGGTCAGGGTAGGGCAGAATATAAAGAACAAAGAGGGGTCTCCAGAGATCAACTAAACATCCTAAGGAATCTGAACTCACAAATATGGTACCCAGGTAAGAAAACCAGTTTGTTCTTAAAAAAAAAACAAAGAAAAAAAGACATCTTGCCTACGTGAGGAGGTTGTTTTTTCTTTCTTTTTTTTTTTTTTTTTTTTGCGGTACTGGGGATTGAACCCAGGGGCATTCTACCTCCGAGCTATACCCCCAGCCCTATTTTTTTTTATTCTTTATTTTGAAACCGAGTCTCACTAAGTTGCGGAGGGCCTCACTAGGTAGCTGAGGCTGGCTGCGAACCCGGATCCTCCGGTCTCAGCCTCCCGAATGCTGGGATTACAAGCGTGCGCCACCACGCCCGGCTTTGTTTTTTCTTTCTTACAAAATTGTCCTTTCGTGAGCTTCTTATTGAATTACATATCCACAAAGGAAGTGAATAAATTTGATGTATAATTTGATGGATTTGCATGAAGTCAACATCTATGAAGCCAGTACCCAGATCATGAAACAAAACACAAGAGACACTCTAGAAGCCCCTTGTGCTCCTTTCCAGTCACCTCGCCCAATCAATAGATTCGTTTTTGTCTGTTTTTGAACTTCATATAAATGAAATCATGCATTATACACTCATTGTATCTGCCTTTTTTCGTTCAACATCATATTTATGAAATTCATCTATATTTTTATGTTTGGTAGTAGTTCAGTTTGTCTCATGGTCAACATCATCTATTGTGAGCATGCACCACATTCATTTATCCTTTCTACTCTTGATGAGCATTTGGGTAGTTTCTAGATTTTTCCTTATGTAGCCAGTGCTGCTTTCAACATTTCTTCTGGTGAACCTGTATATACATTTCTGTTGTGCGTAGTCCTGGGAGTGGAACTGCCAACTCATAGATTTGTGTATATCCCACTTTGGAAGCTGCCAGTTTTCCAATGTGGTCATACAAATTTCTACTCCTGTCCGTGGTGCATGAGAGTTCTGGTCTCTATCACTTTGCTCTTTGTAATGGTTTGGATTTATAATGTCCTCTGAGACCTCATGGAGAGTAGGCAGCCATTTTAGAGGTGAGATTTGTTTGAGGAAGGGTCCCTAGGGGTATGGCCTTAGGAAATTATATATGGTTCCTCCTCTCCCTGCTCTCACTTTTGCTTCCAGCCTCCTTGATGTGAAAGCAGAGCACTTGCTCTCTCCCTCTCTCTGCTTCCTACTGCCATGTCCTGAGCTCTGCGGACCTGGCCTTAGATGGACTGAACCCTGGAATATCCAGAACTATGAGCAAATAAATCTTCCTTCCTCTAAGTTGTATGTGGTTAGACTGTGGTGCATGAGGGCTCTGACCTCTATCACTTTGCTATTTTATTGTCCTTTCCTATCCTAGCCACATTGGGTAACTTTTGGCAGCTACAACTGTGAATATCTGAGTGTTCTTTGACAGGATCCCACTTGATAGAGGCTGGACTCTGAAGCTGTCATCCATACTCTCCCTCCCTATCTCCCTCCCTCTCTCATGCTGGGGATAGAACCCAGGGTCATTCTATCTCTGAGTTTCAACCCTAGCCCTCTTTCTTATTTATTATGTGGAAACAGGATCTTGCTAAGTTGCTGAGAGTCTTGCTAAGTTGCTGAGGCTAGCTTCGAACCTGAGATCGTCTTGTCTCAGCTTCTCAAGTACTGGGATTACAGGCATATGCCACCAAAACAAGCCCCTACTTTCTCTTAAGTAGGATACTGCTTGGAGACCGCTCAGCATCTGCTCAAGTGTGAAATTACTCTTTACATAATGCTGGCTGAGATGGGGGAGGTGCAGCTAGAAGAAACTACTCTGGTAATTGAGATTTGTTTTTCATTTCAAAATGTCTCTGATTTCCTGGATATTAAAAGTTGGCAGAAAGCATGAGTGAGAGCTAAACTTGCTTTTTTTTTCTTTTTTTTGGAAAGGAACGTAAGCAGTTATTACAGGAGAGTTACGAGAGTCAGTAAGAATTATAGTTAAGGGTCTGGCTGCTTAGGTTCAAACTGCTTAGGTTCTCTTGCTTACTGTGTGACACAGGGCAAATGACTTGACATCTCTGTGCTTTAGTTGCCTCAGCTGCAGAGATAATATTAGCATCTTCCTCATATGGGCAGATTTGTGAGGACTCAATGAGTTGATACATTTATAGCCTTTGGAAGAGCACAGGGTACATGGTAAGTGCTGGTTGAGTGTTAAATGTATTTGTGCCTGTCTTAAGTCTTGAACTGTAGAAGCAGTGTGTGAGATGGAAATGCTTGTTCGAGTTCTATCGAAAGCACTCTGAGGAGAAAGGGAGGACACGAAGCAGGATGGGGCAGGGGAAGAAGCCAAGCCATCATGTGTTCCAACTGGGTCCCGTTTTAGCCTGATCTCATGGTGGCTCCTGGAGCATGAGTGGCATCAGAGTTGTCCTGCCTGGAAGCAAGGGGTTGGCTTCTTATACCTCCATGTCAGTCAGTCACTGGCTATGGGCTGCTGAGGGTGGGGCAGTCCTGAATGGGGGACTCCACTCCTGTTAGCTGAGGATGATCCTCCAGAGAAGACTGCAGCTGTGAGCTCTTAACAGCCAACAGCAGCTGGGAGTGGAGTGCACCTGCCGAAAGAGGATCTGGGCAGGGCACCAGCACTATCTATTTTTCCTAGCTGGGCTTTTATTTGTAATCAAGTCAGAAAAGCTGCAACACCAATGAAAAAAAAGTTTTTTGAGAGCTAAGGCAGATAGCTTCTTGTGCATTTTTGTTGTTGCTGCTGTTGTTGGTCAGAAACAAGAATATATGCATGTATCCATGAGCTCTAGAAGTCTGTACTTGGAACTGCCTCAGTGCAAGCTGAAAGTATTAAGGCGCTGGTAAGGATGTTTCTTCCTCTCAACCAGCCCTATTCTTAGCCCTAGTTCTTGGGATACTTACCATTCTATTTCACCACCTTTAATCCAAGTTCTCCTCTGTCTTCTGGTCATCTCTGTTCCCTTGGGAGAAATGCAAACAAATGTCCAGGAGGTGTCATCTATTTAAGACTCTCTAGATCCTTAGTCTATTTGCTTGACAGTGAGATGTCGCCACGTAAAGAGTTCATGATTTAATGAGTGTATAGATAATTTGCTCCTCTTTTTGTGAGACAGAAGCAAGCAAGTTCTGCCAAGTGTGTGTTTGACTTCTAGGAGGTGGCTCTGCTGGTTACTCTTGCAATAGCCAGATCTCCATTAGTACAGGATAAAGCCACATTAAAACAAGATGAGTCACCGTGTGGACAAATAGGAAGCTGCTTACTTTCTTGCCTTGCACCTGGGGAAGGACAGAGGAGTCTGTGAATGCCCTGGTGCCAGTGTGACCAGGGTTGAAAATACATGAAGGAGCCAGTATCACATGAACATGTGTGTTTCCTAATTTTAATTCAACAAAGTGAGAGAGGCATAGCCTGGCTTGTCTGGGAGGTAAAAATCTGAGAAAGGAAAGAAGAACGTATGGTAGCACTAAGTTGAAATCTGTAATGAGTACGATCTCCAAGAATTGGATTGTTGTTAGATAGTAAGCAGTTCACTTACTCATTCATTTATTCACTCATTCAATTGGTATTCAGCAAATATCCTCTATGTGACAGTTTTGGTGCTCCATGCTGGACCTCTGAATCAGGCACATGATAAATCACCATAATAGTGATGAATGGGACAAAAGGCCAAGTTAAGCGAGAACTGGGAGCTCTAGCACGTTACTGCTGGGATGGTTTCCTAGCATAGAGAAAACTGCTCTGACACACGGGAAATCTTGTGGGCCTGACAGAAGATCAAAGCCAAACAGATAAAAAAAAATTAGATTTTGTGTCCCAGTGCTTTGGATGCAATGAATGATTATGCAAATGCCTGCTGGTTCATTCATACATTTATTTGATAAACATCTGAACACCTCTGGAACACACAAACTGGATTCCTTTTTGATTCTCCAAGTAGTTATATTTTTTGTATTCATTTCTTCTATCCTCCCTGAGCTGCTCTAATCAGATACTCCCAAAAACCTTCTGGGTAGATGAGAAGTTCAAGGGAAGACTGATAAAAGAATGAAATCATTCTACCAAGAAAAATTGGTAATTTTATTTCCTAACCCACCTACCCCCCAGAAATTTTAAGCAGGTGGTGAATTTTCACGTGCAAAGCAGTAGGTTTTGTTCATGTCTTTACCTCTGGTGAACACAGAGAACTAGCCAACGTACATGTGATTGTTGGTCACTATGTGACTCAGTGGTCAACATAAAACCCATGGGACCTGACTCTGAAGGCCTGTACTTTACCATCCTCCTCCCATAACTTCCTCATTTCTTTTTATGGCTGGTGAATTTGGCTTTTTAGAAGAGCATCGCATGAAGCTAATGCAGTCATTAGTTTAGCGTCTAAGCTAACTAGAAGCAGCGTAGGCCAGAGAAGCAATGTTATGTTGCAGCAGAATGGACAGCAGTAGTCATAATAATAGGAGTAGTAATTTATTTCATTTAATTCTCTCAACAGTTTCAGGATGTATGTACCAGCATTATTGTCCAATAGAGGTCAGCTCTCTTCCCTAGGGTCACAATGGTTTAAGTGGCAAACTCCAGAACCGTTTTCTCTGCCTGCAGTCTCCGTTCTCTTAATTATTTTGCTTGATCATCTCCCAAGAAAGTGAGCTTTAGCATAAAACAAAAATAAAACTGACAGTGAAAGTTATATCACCCTATTGAGGCTATTTAAACACTTTGTCCTTTGATTTTCTTCACGGAAAAATGCAAATAGCTCAGAGGGTTTGTGAAGATTAAGTGGGTTAATTTTCTTTTGTTGTTGTTGCTCGGGATTGAACCCAGGGGCATTCTACCCTCGAGCTACACCCCCAGTCCTTTTTATATTTTATTTTGAAACATGGTCTTGCTAGTTGCTGAGGATCCCGTTGAGTTACTGAGGCTGACCTTGAAACGGTAATCCTCCTGTCAGCCTCCCAAGTACTGAGATTACATGCATGTTTTATTGGGCCTAGACTAAGTGGTTTAGTTAAAGTCTCTGGCACACAGTAGGTACTAAGTAAATGATAGTTCCCTTCTCCTCTGAGAATATCACTTGGATTCCTTTGCAAGATGGAAATTATTTTAGTTCAAATTGAAGCTTTTCAGAGGTCTGAAATTAATAGTGCCTGAGTTTTCTCAGCTCTGGAAGGAATCTAGCAAAATATCCCCGCCTACAGCCTGCTGCTCTGTTTCTGAGTTAAAACCTGATAGGAAGGATATAGTAGTGGAGGATTAATTCTGTTAAAGAGGGTAACTGCTATGGAAAACAGGAACCATTTTATTGCCATCCAAAGATTTAGTCCAGAACTACATGATTCTATAACAACTTTGAGAGAAGGGAATTAAAACAAACAAACAAACAACTAAATTGTAGGTCAGTGATTTTTTTTCCTTTTTGGAAAAGAATTCCTGGCAGTTTGAGACTCTATCCCTGATTGATTGTTGAAGCCTGCAGAAAGTGAGCCCAGTGATTCCTCTTCTCCTATGTGATGATTGGGTAATGAGTCACACTCCCAACCCCATCCCTGGCCGCCACGGCACTCCCCAGCTGGCCTTTCCTACATCCTTTCCAAACCAGGGCACAGTCATACTTCCCACAAACCCACTTTGGGTTTCCTCTGACAGAGGAAAACTTGATCAAGGTGTGAGTTGGATCACGGTTCTGCCTGAAGCTAGGCAAAACTCCCACCAGTCTTTGCCATTTTATTAAATCTTTTCAAAGAACCAACTTTGGACTTTGTTGAGTTTATCCATTATGCCTTTATGTTATTTTGTATATATTTATTGTTCCCTACCTTTTACTTTCCCTGAGTTTAATTTGTTGTGTTTTTCCTTACTTCTTTGGGTTGAGTAATGAGATCACTGACTTTAGGCTTCTTTTCTAATTTGTGAAGTTGAGGCTATAAATTTCCCTATAAGCAAAGCTATACCTGCATTCCACAGGTTTTGCTATGCTATACAGTCATGCATCATTTCATAATGAGTACACATTCTGAAAAATACATCATTAGGTAATTTTGTCATTATATAAACATCATGGCATGTACTTACACAAACCTAGATGGTACAGGTCAATTATTCCATTTGGCCTTTTACTGATGCAATCAGTAAACATGAGATGTATGAGGCTGCTACTAGTGTAACACAGCATGCTGTTTTATGATAAATATTTTTATAAATAGGCCTGCAGTATAAAATAACAATAAATTGTATAGTATAAATATATAAACTAACAAGTTTATTATCATTATCAAATATTATATACTGTACATAATTACATGTGCTATACTTTTATACAACTGGCAGACAGTAGGTTTGTTTATACTAGCATCACCACAAGCATGAGAGTAATGTACTGCCCTATGATGTTATGCTATGATATCATTAAGTGATAGGAATTGTTCAGCTTCATTATAATCTCATGGGACCACCATCAAATATATGTGATCCATCATTGCCTGAAACATTGTTATGCAGTGCATTGGCTGTATTTTCATTATTATTCAGTTAAAAGTATTTTCTAATTTTTTATTGTTTTTTTATCTAGTGATTATTTGGAAGTGTAATATTTATTTATTGTTTGTTTTTTATTTATTTATTTTTGGAAGGGTAATATTTAATTCACAAATATTTAAGAATTTTCTAGTCATACATGTCTTTAGTTGTTTTTTAGTTTAATTCACACAGTGATTTCAGTCCCTCAAAATTCATTCTGATATGCTTTATGGCCCAAACATATATTTAATTTTGGTAAATATTTTGTGCATAGTTGAAGTTATATGTGGGTGTGTGTGTATATACATATATATGCCAATTAAGTTTGTTATTTGTATCATTCAGATCTTCCATATTGTTTCTGATTTTTTTTTGCCTGCTTATTTCTCTATTAGTTGTGGAGAAAACCAATTAAGATGAGCTTGGACGTGGTGGTTCATGCCTGCAATCCCAGTACTTGGGAGGCTAAGACAGGAGGATTGCAGGCTCCAGGATAGTCTCAGCAACATAGTAAGACCCTGTTTCAAAATAAAAAGTAAAATTCGGCTGGGGTTATAGCTTAGAGGTAGAATGCTCTTGTGTTCAATCACCAGCATCAGAGAGAGAGAGAGAGAGAGAGAGAGAGAGAGAGAGAGAGAGAGAGAGAGAGAGAGAGAGAGAGAAGAAAAACAATTAACAAGGCAGAAATTGTGACATAGCTCTATTTTCCCTTCATTGAAATTGCTTTTATCTAAATCTTCATTTATCAGAAAGATGTAAATTTGGGACAGAGTGGTCCAAAAGCTTGCTGATTTCAAGAATCAAGGAATTGTCTCCAAATTTTCCACCATGATAGTGGATTTATCTATTTCCTCTTTCATTCAATCAAATTTTGCTTTATAATATTCTGAGGCTATATTATTATATACATCTAAGATTGTTCTATCTAACTGGCAGACTGTGACTCTTTTTATCAAATACCTTTTATCTTGTATAATGCGTCTTCCTTTAAAGTCTACTTTGTTTGCTATTATTATATCTATACCAGCTTTCCTTTGATTAATGTTCATATGGCATAACTTATTCCATCTTTTTACTTTTGACCTTGATGTGGCTGTATACAGAGGAAAGGACATTGTGTCAAATGCTTCAAAGAATGTTGGGCTCACTTCCACATGTTTCTCTTCTTTCTGAGATCTCGATCCCTCTAGTCTTTGGCCTCTGCATAGCTCTGAACTCCAAGTTTTGTCTCTCTATGCTGTGAGATTTTCAAAAGTTCCATTTGCCTTCCTAATATCTTAGTTGCCACTTTCTATACTTGGCTTCTTAGACTTTTTTATGAATCAGCTAATTCTTCAAGGAGATAGGGTACAGGATGCCAGATTCTCCTTAATGCATCCTTTCTAGAGTTCTGGCCTTTCAACTCTGTGCTGCATTGGAAGCTCTCTGAGGCCTTCAACCATGTTCTTTGTATTTTTGATCCACTTTTCTGCTTGTTCTCTGTGGGGCAAAAAATGACTGCAAAAAATGCAGTCTGCAAAAAATGACTCCATGCTTATCAGAAGGGAACACCTAGGTGAATATGTTGCATGACTTGGGCAAGCCTTCGTTTCCTCATTGACAAAATGGGGGCATATAAAACATACCTTATGGGGTTATTCTGAGATTTAAATATATGTCTCGTGTACTTTATAAGTCTAATAAGTATTTGAATACAAGCTTCTGTGTAGTCTTTACATTTTTGAGGCTCCTGAAGAAAAACTGGTGAGTGTTTATAGACAGCAATTGACTCATGTGGCTGTGTCTATCTGGGGATGTGACTGGAAATTACTTCTGAAATTTTGGTTGTTATTACTGTTAAATTTCTCATTCTTTGGTGAAGCAACTTATCTCTTTGTGGTAGTAGAAAGTTCCAGAGCACTGTACCAAACTCTTTACCTGATGGCTCACTCTTGAAACTCCAAGGCCATCAGGAAGGGCTTTGGATCACCTTTCCCAAATACACATTTTTCTGGAAAGCAGGGATTTATCAAAGAGAATTGGAAGAAATGGAAAAATACCAGTATATACCAGTATATGGGCTTCATTTTGCTATCTGGGACACTGTGGACATTTTTGCCCTGCTAGTTGCAATCTTAGAGTTTAACTCTGACTTCTCTCTTGAGCAAGTCATGCTCAGCTTAGGCGATATAAGAGTTGCACAACTTGTTGGCATTTCTGAGTAAATATTTGTTTCAGCTTCAGTCCTTTTTCTTATTTTTCTGACAGTCCTACATTTACATTGTAGAACTCTCTGGCTTTGTCTTCCCAATGCAAGGTCAGAAGCATCTTTGTAATACAGAGAGGCACTAGTCTATCACTTGAGTGGTCTTTTTGAGAAGATCTTTTACCTCTCCCTTGTTGAGCAGTGGATGTTAAGACCTGCTTGTAGTCTGTTCTGCCTGGAATTCAAAATATCAATATTTATACCCACTATAATGCCTCCTATTCTAGCAGTCTCAGAATGCTGATGTCATTTTGTCCATAGGATACTCATTGTGATTCAAATCTGCCATTAAAATTTGAAAAACGAAATCACTGATCTGACCTCAAGTATATAACTTATAGATGTTAGCCCAGAGGATATCGTTGTGATTCTGGATCATCCATTAACTTGATCTCCAACCAGTCTTTTGAATTGGGCTAATGGCTGTCTTGCCTACCTGAATGGAATGGAACACCAGATACTACAAGGGGGAATGAAAGGGAGTGTTCTAGATGCTAAAGCCTTCATTCTCATTTGGTGGGTGCAAGAGTGGGGAAAACACTTTTGAAATACAGATGCAAGGCTATACCTTCAGACACTGAATCAGAACCCAGGGTGAAGGCAATTCTTCTCCTTTCCTTCCCTGTCCCCATTCAAAGAAAATCCATGGAACCAAAGCATGGGGAAGGGCATAGGTACCTTTGTGCTAGGGTCATCAAGGGAGCACTGGCAGTTGTGGGTGGTAAGTTTGCACCATTTTGACTATGTTAGGGTTCAGAAGATAATCAAGAATAAAATTATTGGACAATAAGTTTCCTAGATTTGGGAGACCTGGTTCAGATTCACTATGGATTCACTCTGCATCTGAAAGTAACTGATCTGATCTAATCATTTATCCAATAGGAAATGGGCTAATGAGATAGGTATTTGGTAAAAGTTCAGTGCTTGATGAGTTGTTTTTTGTTCTTGATGCTGTTAATGCTATTGATAACAACATGAAGAATTAGATGTTATTACATAGAGTACCTTTTGAGATTCCAGATAAAAATTGGCTGGATTCAAGGTTCATTTATACCAAATACTTCTTCATTATATGAACCGTACATCTCATGGCCAAGTTGGTTTCCCCTTTCCCCAGTCTCAAAACTTTAGGAATAAACATTTACAAATTTTTAAAATTCTCTGGGAAAGAAATTTGGCAATATGAATTAACAGGCTTTAAATGTTCCTTTCCAAGACCAAGTACATTTTTAAACAGCTATTTTAAAGAAATAGACAAATCATAAAATTGTTTTAGTATCTACACTAAAATATTATTTGTCAATACTTAAGTATTAGTTGGATGAAGTAAAATGTCTTCTTTTATTCACCATTGAGTTCTTAGGACCTAGCACAATGCCTGGCACGCAGAAAATGTTCAATATATATATTTGTTAAATGAATGATTTGCTAATTGAATACTATCTACTAGCTGTAGTGGATGTTGTGATTGGCTACTTGGATCCCATTTAAAGAATGAACCACTCAGCCAGGCGTGGTGGCGTATGCCTATAATCCCAGTACTTGGGGTATTGAGACAGGATTATTGCAGATTTGAGGACATCGCATGGTAACTTAGCAAGATCCTGTTTCAAAATAAAAAACAAAATAGACCTGGGGGTGCATCTCAGAGATAGAGCACCCCTGTGATCAATCTTCAGCACCACAATAAATAAATAAACAAGTAAAATCAGAAAAACAAAGCACTCATTCCTCCACTTGGAAATGTTAGCAACTAACAGTTCTCAGTGGAGTCTCCCTTTGCAAACTTTCTGAAGCTGCAGAGAGATACCCAGCCCAAAGTCATGCTCCATTCCGGAGGTATCCTATACCCAGTGATGGTTTGGAAAATACATAAAGGCTCAGACACTTTGTCCAACCCAGGACAAATCTGCTGAGTCATTTTAGCTTTATAGTGTTCCTGATGGGGTTAACTGAGGCCTTTGATGGATCTGGATTGCAGCCCAACTCCTCCTACCTGCTCTTACTTCATGCTCCACCCATCCCCAGGTGTTGATACAAAGAGCAAGGGTGCACAGAAACATGTTAGTTTCTCCCAGCTGGGCTCTTTCATGAGCTCTAACAATCATAATGGAAGTGTTTTCCATTCAGTACTAGCGGATAAAGGTCAGGGAAGAAGTTTCAGGGGGTGCCACTAGACCTAGATCTGATGCAATCAGTAGAGTGTCATATAGTTAAGTGAAGGGACCTAAGACTCAAGGCAGCCCTGATTTCACATGCCAATTCTGACTTAGATGACCTTTGACAGATTACCTCTCTTGATCTGGGTTTCTTCATCAACAAAACGGGATTTATAAGAATATATACCTCTTAGAGTTGTTATGAGAATTAAATGAGATAAAATAGGTATCACTCAGTGTGGGACTAATTAGTTCTTAATAAGAGGAGCTTTTGGTGTGCCATGGTCACTGGAGATTTATAACTTGATCTGGGCTGGGAAATGACTATAGAGATACAGAGATTTGGGTTACAATACTCAAAGGCAATTTGAGTATCTCCGTGGCAGACACAGAGATGCACAGCACAGACCCCTTCCAGAGAAAGAGTGTATAACTGGTGTCAGGTCTGTCAAGATTTGCCTCAGCTGCAGGGAGCCAGCTCAGCCTAAGAGTACCCCTCTGCCTTTGCAAAGACTGCTGAAATGGGGGGATAAAGGGCCAATCATTTCAGCCCAATCCAGAGCTGCTCCGGAACTCTTGGGGGAGGGTATGTGATAGAGGGGAGGGCTGGCCTGGACTTGGTCCAGCATGCTTCCCAGCTCAAATTCTCTCTGTGCCCAATCCTATGTCCACCTCCCTCTTTCTATAGGTTTCGCTCTGTCATAAATAGACTTCACCTCAAGTTCTATCTCAGGGGCTGCTCCAGAAATTCCAGCCTGTGACAAAATTTGAAAGCACAATTAAAGGGTAACTCTTCAGACTCTACCCCTCATCGCCCCCCGACTTCCTTTGTTCATCCTTTTATCTTTCAATCTCATCCCTTTGTCTGTGTTTTGTACTCTCCGTATTCAGAGCATTGCGTTTTAATGGCCTGTTGTACACAGCTTGTCCAGGAACTGTCAGGTCGAGGCAGAAGCCTATTTAGACAAGTTGTCAGGTTGAACAAGAGGTAAAAAAAAATCCTAAATCAATGTGTTTTTGCATGCAATCACACCTGGGCTAATTTATCTGCAGCCACGTTCTACCCTGCCAGTTTGGTGTAAGGGTCCTCAGACAAGGGGACTGTGAACAGGCTGATTAACAGAGCGATTTTTATTGGGAGAAGGACAACACAATTGTTTTATGGTAATTATCACCATTTGAACCTGCACACACACTCATGGGGAAGATTAAAGAAAAGGCTCTGTACGGATGATGAAGCAGCTCGAAACCTGTACAGGCCAGAGGACCAGAACTATTTAGAATATTAACACTGCCTACCTTGTGTCAAACCTCTGGGTGGCAACAGATTGGCTAACTTTTCAAATAACCCTTGTTCCTTATCTGTGGGATTGAAGGGAGTGTGTGCAGCTTTTAGAGCTGGGAAAACAGCAGGGTAGATTACCAGGGTGACTTGCTTAGAGATAACAACAAAGTCCATTTCAAGGCTAAAATCAGAGCCAGCCATTCTGGAGGTGAACTAGGCCATTAAACATCCTCCTTTATGTTTAAAAAAGTACAACAAAACTGCATGAAGACAAAACAAAACAAAAACACCAGAAAACATTGCCCTCAAACCAAGAAATGAAACACATACACACACAAACATACAATCACAATCACAAAGAGATATGTGTTACAGAGTTTTGTGGCTGTGGTAGTTTTATTTTATTTTATTTGCGTCACTGGGAATTGAACTCAAGGGCATTCTACCTCCGAGCTATACCCCCAGCCCTATTTTTTATTCTTTTTTTGAAACAGGGTCTCACTAAGTTGCGGAGTGCCTCACTAGGTAGCTGAGGCTGGCCTCGAACCCGAATCCTCCGGTCTCAGCCTCCCAAATGCTGGGATTACAAGCGTGTGCCACCACGTCCGCCTCTGCTGTGGTAGTTTTAATATTGAAACACTACAAACTACAGAATGCGTCCCAGGTATAATGAAAACTCCAACTGGAGAAAACACAACTCTAGTATTTTCTTTTACGATCTTTGATAATTCCCTCTGTATCTTTGTCCACTCCTACTGTTACATCTGAGTTGAGGACAAGGACAGAACAAGATAAGTCTGTCACCGCAAGGCAGAACAGACGAGTGGAGAGCTATAAAAACGGTGTGCAAACTGAAATGTATGTCTGAAAGGTTTGGGGTATATGATTAACTTAAAAGAATCTTGCTTAAATTGTTAAGAAGAAATTCCTTTTGGGACTGCAGCTGTATCTGTGTCTAGAATTAGAAACACACGCCAGTGGGGGCTATGACTTTTGGAGATCTTCCCACTTCTCCTACTTTCTCTGCTTTTTATTTTTATTCCTTTTACAAGTAAGGATCATTAAATGATACCTCTCTCCTCATGGCTGGAGCATGAGAGTGGAAGGGCACAGAACAGGGGCATTTCTGACAATCATTTTGTTAAGAAAACCCAAGCTCAGGAATCAAAACAGCTCTCTTTCCCCCAAACCAAGAAGACAGATAAAAGTCTAGGCAGTCTGGAACTCCCACCCAATTGAGAAATGCTTGCCCCAGAATGGAGCATTAGAAAGTTGAGCTGCTAAGAGCATTTAAAACAGATCCTGCAACCAGGATTTCACTCTGCTGCCATTTCTAAAATGTTTTAGAAAGACAGTTTTTATGCTTGAGAATCAAAACATTTGACATGTGAATGTAGAGGTTTATTTTCCCCTTTGCAAGGCCACTGGAAATTTTTGGCAATGAGGAAAAAATAAATTTTCTGTTCAAAGGAGATGCTCAAATTAAACACAGTGTTATCATTTGTTTCCTAGTGACGGACTTGCAAAGATGAAACAGGCAATGAGGTATGGAGCCATACATCCCTCACCTATAACTTCAAATGTGGGCTGTGTGTGTGTGTGTGTGTGTGTGTGTGTGTGTGTGTGTGTGTGTGTTTCTTTGTGTTTGTATTTTAAACCATAAGCTGGTTTCTCTTAATTTGCTAGAATTTGATAGAAAACAGGTTTCTGTCTCCATTTGGTTCTTTTCAAAAATCACAAGACAATTAATTCACCAACATATATGATATAGTCAGCAATCATTGAGCACTAAGCTAGACACAGGGACACCAAGCTAAAAGGCATGGCCTTTGCTCTCAAATTGCACACAGTATAAGGAAGGAGTGTATAAAATGATAAAGACTGGAGAGTGTGGGAGTAATGAGAGCAGACACATAGAGTGTACTTTCTTTTAGGCTCTAGGCTGAATGCTGACACATATTAAGTCATTGTATCCTTGTAACAACCCTATCAGATAGATTGGTAAAGGCACAGAAATATTACTTGTCAAAGGTCACACAGCTAGTAATTGGCAGACCCAGAATTCAAACCTGCGTAGTCTGGTGAAAAGTGCATGTTCTTCACCTTGACACAGGAGAGGCAGCAGCCAACTAGTGTTGGGCAGATGGGATTGAGGTGGGGTTAAGATAGGGCAGAGTCAAGGATAGCTTTCCAGGTGAGATGGCACGACAGCAGTAACTGTCTTGGCCATGTCAGGGTGTGTGTTTATAATATCTAACCAGTGTGGAGATCAGAAAGGTAGAGTAAGGAGAGAGATCTTCCAGAACATGGCTCTAAGATGACAGTGTTATTGGGCAAAATGTTTGTATAGCTATTGTCTTGGAACTTTGATGATCACTGAGACAATAATAAGCGGTCTGCAAAACAGTTCCTGGGAGAAATAAGTTTAGATAACACTGAGGTTCAACAAAAGTAAGCAGGTTTCTTTTGTAACATTTTTTGGTAATGGGGATCGAATCCAGGGGCATTTTACCTCTGAGCTACACCCTCAGCCCTTTAAATTTTATTTTTGTTTGTTGTTTTGAAACAGGGTCTTGCCAAACTTCTGAAGTTCTCATTAAGTGTAAGGTATCTTTATCTCCAAATTTGTGAAGACCTTTAATATGCTCATGTACGCTGTGAAACTCCAGGAGGAGAATAGAATTTGACCAAAGATTCTCTCTTAATAGAAAGCCCTATGAAGCTCTCAGAGAAGAAGAGAGTCCTAGGGACAGTCTGGGTAATATTGTCTTCCAGGAAGCACAGAAAGACTCAGGCTGTCTTTAACCTTGTGGCTGCCTTAGTGGGACAAGCCCTGCATTGGATGGCAGTTATTCGGGAGTGGGAGGGGGGTGGAATTAGTGTTTAGTGTTTTTTATCTGTTAGTATCCTTACTCCTGCTCAATTTATTAGCCCCTATCCCACCCCCATGTCCCCTTAAGTTCCCAATTTCCTCCTAAGGTTATGGATTCCTGCTTTGGTTTTCCTGCCAGGACCTGTGAAGATAGCATGTTACTCCAGCACTTGCTGACATTTTCAGACTTGAGCTTTGAACATGAAGAAGCTGTTAGGTTTAACCTTCAAATTGGCTTAGCTTCTCCTGCTGATTTTTCCTAACTATACCTGCCCAGTACCTTCTGTTCCTTCCCTATCTCCTCCCTCCCTCCCTTCCCCTTCCTTCCTTCCTTCTTTCCTTCCTTCCTTCCTTCCTTCCTTCCTTCCTTCCTTCCTTCCTTCCTTCCTTCCTTCCTTCCTTCCTTCCTTCCTTCCTTCCTCCCTCCCTCCCTCCCTCCCTCCCTTCCTCCTTCCTTCCTTCCTTCTTCCTTCCTTTTTTTTGTGGTAATGGGGATTGAACCCAGGGTCATTCTACCACTGGGCTATACCCCCAGGCCTTTTTAAAAAATTTTTTGAAACAGGGTCTCACTAAATTTCTTAGGGCCTTGCCAAGTTGCTGAGGCTAGCCTTGAACCTGTGATCCTCCTATCTTAGCTCCCTTTTTCTCCCTTCCTTCTATACTTCCCTCACTCAACATTTTATTATGTGCATTCTATAAGAGTGACCAAATCATGGGGTTTAGTGTAGCTGTTCACAACTTATGATTCATATCAAAGTACTAAAGCAACTTTCCAAATTCAGGTCATGTGCCTGCCCCCTGGCTAGTGAATCAAGGGGACATAATTATCTTAAGGAGTATGTGTGAAGGGCCTTGTGAAGGGTTAGATGAATAACATATCTTTCACATATGTTTTTTAAATGCATGTAGGTCTTTTTGTGATTAATCAATTATTGTATGTAGATACTACTGGGATTCACAAGATAGATATTAATTATACTGATTACCATTGCTTTTGTCATTATGTATTTTAAAATGAATACCTATTATTAAGCCTATATTTTTGTTGGTTTCCATTAATTTTTTGATGTTGGAAAGGGGTTCTTTATGCCATCTAAACCTAGCTTCCAAATTGGCCAGACTTGGATTCAAATTGAGCTTTGTCACAGATTAGCTGGGCAACTTTGGGCAAGTTACTTAACTTTTCCAATCTTAATTTCCTTACTTGAAAATGGGCATCATTGCACCTGCCTCATGGATTTCTGTGGTGATTAAATAAAATGATGAATGTAAATCATCTAATGAATTGCATGGTTGTTCAACAAATGGTTAGTAATGTTGTTATGAAGAGGTAGAAAGAAGAAAGAAAGAGGATGAAAGTAACAAAATGACATTAGCCACTAGTCTCTCAGGAATCATAAAGGCTGGGGATAGCAAGGGAGATTAAAACAGTCACATCTGCCATTACACATCACCCACCTTATCCTCAGCTTTTCCGAAGTTTAGCATAAACCCCTTAACCTGAAGGAATGCCCAACATACCAATGAATGCGCTGACCAACTCTACAAGACACCTTGACCTTTTGGCTACTCCATGTCTACGTCTGCTCTTTGAATTCCTGGATGGAGCTGGTAGGGTAGGAGGAGGTGTATAGTACTCGTTGTTTAGCTGTGATCATTCCAGGGGCATTGGTGGTATTCCGAGGCCATGTTTAGAGGTGGCAGTTCCTGGGCCACTCTAACCAGGCTGGCCTTGTATCATGACCTTATCTAAGCTGGTGTCTCCCAGCTTCTTTTACTCATGTCATTCTCTGATCCTTTTTTTGTCAAGTCTGTGAGCCAAGCAATAGCCCACCAACAGATCTGTCTTTAGTTTGAATGATGTAGGATCAATTTCTGGTATTTGCAAGTGAGACAGCTGCCTGGCATCTGTGGCCAGGTAATTTTGTTACCCTCGTCCTCTTTCTCTTCCTTTCTGTTTTTTCATAACAACAATATTACCGATCATTTATTGAACAACCATGCAATTCGTTAGATGATTTCTATCCCTTGTTCCATTTAATTACTGCAGAAATCCGTGAGGCAGGCAGACAAACCTCATCTGGCTTGAATTATATGGGTAGGTTCCAGATGTGATAGCCAGTGCCAGTCATTTTCTATGCAGTCCTGTTCACATCACAGAGATTTTGTTGATGACATTTTGCCTTGGTAGCGTGGTCTATTGGCCAGAGCAGTTGGTGACAAAAGAGTTCATCACTCCACATTTCTTTTCTGTCTTTTCATGCCTGACTGTTTTTGGTTATCAGACTGGAAGTGCAGTGGGGGAACAACTGGGAAAGTTGCCTGGGACAATATACAGCCAGGTTCTGAGCGGCGATTCTGTTCCACCGCTGAGTTAACTGCATGACTACTTCAAGCAGCTGAACCCATACATGCATGGGGAATAATGCTAGCTTTTGGCTCCTCTGTCCTCTACTTCCTCTGCATACCGACTGTACCCCCAGGATTAGCCCTCCAGGGTGGTCTTGGCCCTAGCTCCCCCTGTTGTTTGTTGTGGGAAAGGACAAGGTAAGGCTAGTACTGCTCAAAAATCCCAAGCTCCTTGAAAGTGCTCTACAGATCCCAGACGCGTACAAAGCACTCTCGTTTTGTTTTCAAATTTCAGATGTTAATTATAAGGAAGAGAATTAGGCATATAAAACAAATTACATTGGCAGCGTTTGCTTCACTTGTGCACCACGGGGCCCAGGCTCCCCTAATGAGATGTGACTACAGATCATTGTGCTTCCTGCAAACAGCCAATTGCTTCTAATGTGCCAGAGTCTTCCTTGTGTTGCCTGAGAATTAACTGCAGGTGTAGCATTTGACTTTTGGAGAGCATTACTATCCCAGGGAAGTGTTGTCAGGTCAGAGGCAGGAAGAGGAAGAGAGAGGACAAAAAGAGAGAGGAGAGATCCGAAGTTCTAGAGCTTCCTCATAATTTCCACTCCTCTGACCACTGCCACCACCCCAAACAAATGTTTAATCCAAGGGGGAGAAAACACCATGTCTATATTCTTTCTATAGAAAGCAATTTTGCAGCTGTCACAGGATGCAAGCAATGAATGCAGCCTTTTATCAGTGTTTAATAATATTAATGCCCCCATCAAAGAACAAACACACAATCTACTGTGGGTCGAAAACTGTTTGTGGGCTAATTGAAAAACATTACTTAATGTTTTTCTTAATTAGAATTAATTACAAGACCCTAGTGAAGAAATAAGTCCATATGTGAGATTCTAAGACTTCACACTGTGATGTTAAATTCCCTAAAGAGAGCTGATCCCTATTTTATCATACCCTCTAAACCAAAAGGGCTGGCCTCATCAGAAGTACTTCTGGTACCCTACAAAATACAGGTACCTAAACATCTCTGTGTTTCTTGTGAGCATGAATTCTCCAATAGTACTGAGATCAGCACAGATAAAATTAGCTTATTGGTACATGAAAATGAAAAACATGGTATTGGGTCTGAGGAGAATAGAGGAAGGATCTAATTTCTTAGGGATGACCAGCCTCAATTCTCTGTTCTCTCATCTGAAAATCAGAAGGGTGGGATAGAGGTTTCATAAGTTCTTTGAGCTCAAATGCTCTGGCTTTGCTACTAATTTTCCCAGTTCTGGGACTCTGCCCTCATATTGCTAACTGTGAGCTACCAGAATTGAAATAAAAGGCAAGCTTTCTGAAATAAAGAATGGACGGTCCCAGAGAAATTATCTTGATTGGATCTTTAGCTTTGTTTAGGGATAGTCAATGTATTAATCTACAGAAACTGATTTTGTCAAAAGAGCAACAAAGGAACTATTGAGCTAAGTCAAATGTGCAATTATTTTGAAAACAACCAGTTAACAACTCATGACTAAATATTAGTTTGGATGAATCAAGCTATATTCTGCAAAACCATATGTTTGTCTGCATGTGGAGATAACTATCACTTGTTGCAAGAGTTTCCCAAGCCATATTCTGAGGCATAGAAGTGTTCTCTGATCTGTAAGTACAGGTGTAATGGGGGAAGAGGGGAAGTCTATGGTTAAATAAGTTTTGGAAATGCTGAACCAAATAAAGTTGTATAAGGTTTTTTTTCACAATGAGATCCTCAGAGTATTTACCATACTGAGAGGCTTTGTGATTTTCCTGGGACATGCAGTTTGCAGAGTCTGATTTTATTTCACCTTGGAACTCTTTTTTATTAGCATATCAACAATTCATGAAAGACCAGTGTTCTACAGAATCTGTTTGAGAAGTAATATGCTGCTAGGATCTGACTATGTTCTTCCCAAAACTCATATGTTGAATCCTAGTCATCAAGGTGATGGTATTAGAAGGTGGGGGCTTTTAGGATGTGAATAGATTAGGAGGGCTCCACTCTCATGAATGGGATTAGTGCTCTTGTAAAAGAGGCCCCAGAGAGCACCCTTTACCCTTCCACCATGTAAGGATGCACAGAAGGTGCCATTTATGAGGCCCTCACTATATATCTAATCTGTGGTTACCTTGATCTTGGACTCCTTACTTTCCAGAACTGTAAGCAATGGATTTCTTTTGCTTATAAATTACCCAGTGTAAGTTATTTTATTTTATTTTTTGTAAGTTCTTTTAATAGCAGTCCAAATTGACTTAGACATATGCGATATAATTAGAATAGTTTAAATTTAATTCACTATTTCAACTGAAAGCCTAAGCAAAATAAGCCCAGAAGAAAGAATAAACTAGACAAATAATGAATAATGGTGGACTTTTATAAATTTCTTTAGTGAAGGATTCAAATAAGTATATAAGTTTGCCATTAAGAATCATAATAGTAGACAAGTCTCATTACTTGGGAGGCTAAGATAGGGGGATCATGGATTCCAGGTCAACCTTAGCAACGTAGTGAGGCCTGCAGCAACTTAGTGATACTCTGCTTCAAAATAAAAAGTAAAATAGCATTAGAGGGTATAGCTCAGAGATAGAATATGCCCAAGTTCAGTCCCTAGCACCACACACACACACACACACACACACACACACACACACACACACAGAAAGAATCATAATGGTTAAGGCAAATTAAGTATAATCAAGTGATTTCTTACAAGTGGTAAGTGGAAGATTTGATGCTATATTAAAAATTTCGATTTCTTGAAAAGAGGTCTAATTTTACTTTGTTCTCAGATTAAGATTTTTATGCTGTGTGATTTAGAAGGTGATAGAAAAGATAGAGGATGGTGATGCTGATTTGATTTTTCTACTTTAATAGTTACTAAATCAAAATCTACTAATCTATACAAAGAATTTTATTTTCATTGTGCTAATAAAACAAAAGCAGGTACATTTCTAAGTGTCACAAAGGGGATTGTGAGTGTAAAATTCTTGTTATTGCTTCTATGAGTTGTGTGTGAGATAACCAAAGAAAATCTGTTTTATAAATGACCATTAAATAAGACTTCCTCTAGAGAATAAAGATGACCCCTGGAATATACTTAGCAAGACAATAAATAAAGGTGCAAGGATCAGAAATTCCCAGAATGAGGATATTTCGTATGTAGCTAGTATATTAGTTTCCCCCAATGTCATGAGATATGTATGTCCATCAATAGGACAGATGCCTTAGGGAGATATCTTAGGATGAGCAAAAGATTTCATTCTAAGTATAAAGAGTTTTTCTGCTTATTTATTAGAAATACCATACAAAACTCAATTTATTATTTTTTATTTTGGTTAACAATAATGTCTTTGTTCCTCTTCCTTCTTCCCCTTCCCGTGTTGCTTAGCACCCATTATCAGTGATGTCAAAAGATGGCAGGAGGGAGAAAAAGAAGGATTAAAAGGATGCTGCAGAATAATTTATCAGAAGGAGTCCTTCTTGAATGCATTGCAATTTTGCTCTCAAGTAGGAATTTTAAACCTTAGCAGAGTGAATCTCTGTCTCCCGGGAAAAGGAGATTTCCCTTCCTAGGTCGGTCAGAGCTCCAGTCTGCCTCACACCATGACCATTCCTCATCATAACTGTGACTGTTATGCTTCTAGTTGAAAAGACACTGGATTTATGCTGTGCAGCATGCGCAAATGGGACACTGGACTGTAAAGTTTGATTGATCGGATTTGCAGGAGGCCGTTGGAATGCCACTTGAGGCGTGAGGCTGGTGTTCCCCAGACCCTTAAGCAAGCTGCAGCCCTGGGAATGGGCTGGGTCACGTCAGGCAAGCTACACTTTTCAATCTCACTCAGTTCAGCTGTGGTGACACAGGCCGGGGGCATCTCAAGCTGTTTGGGGCTGTGCACTAACTACGTGTGACAGACACCTTTGCCACGGGCTCCTGCTTTCCAGCAGTGGAATCTTAACTAGAAATGGTGGGAAAACCACCCTTCTACTTAAGAGCAGACTGCAGAGGTGAGGCCTGACTTGTATTTCATATTATAATGAAAGGATGGTTACACGCCAGCAGGATATTAAAACCATAAATATTACAAAAGATGAGTTTGCAAACATTGTTTCCTTGGAGAAATCTTTTCTTTATGCCTCAGACTAGGTGAAGGACCTCTATTATACACTGCCCTGAATTTCTTTTCTGTGACATTCACTGTCATTGTCATGAATCAATCCATTATTTGAGGATTCATTTGTTTCTTATTGGTTCTCAAATATTTAATGTTAATTCCATAAGTGTAAAGACCCTTCTGTCTTCTCCCCAGCACTCAGAGAAATATGAGATTCCATACCTTCCCTTTTCCTCCTTCCCTTTCCTTTCCTTCTCTTCATGAATAATTTAATCTTAAAGCCATTAGGTGAGGCAAAACGAGGAAAGTGTCCATGGTGGAAAGGGGAGTGTTATGGAGGTCTGGATCTGGATGTCAGAGCTCCAGCAGGGTGAGGAAGGCATCTTGGCTATTGCACAACCAAGGGACATACTCATTTAACTTGTTTCCCATGGCAGGAAACTCTTGGCCTATTTAGCCACTTTGGGGAGAGGGTAGAGGACCCTCAATTTATGTATGTAATTAGAAAAAAAAATCATCTGTTAGATTTTGTGTATTTTTTTCATTGTTTCCTTCACTTCTTGTAGCATGGTAGAGACAGATCACTGATTAATTTACTTTGATGTGCAGTAGTATCTGTGCTAATTGAATCTTGAATCAGTTTCATTATGGACTCTTTTTTTTTTTTTTTTTTTTTTTTTTTTTTTTTTTTTTTTTTTTTTTTTTTTTTTTTTTTTTTTTTTTTTTTTTTTTTTTTTGCGGTACCAGGGATTGAACTCAGGGGCATTTTACCTCCGAGCTATACCCCCAGTCCTATTTTTTATTCTTTATTTTGAAACCGAGTCTCACTAAGTTGTGGAGTGCCTCACTAGGTAGCTGAGGCTGGCCGCGAACCCGGATCCTCTGGTCTCAGCCTCCCGAATGCTGGGATTACAAGCGTG
>PVLC010001065.1:6581-38374 GCA_004027655.1 Graphiurus murinus
TACTGGGGATTGAACTCAGGGGCATTCTACCTCCGAGCTATACCCCCAGCCCCATTTTTTATTCTTTATTTTGAAACCGAGTCTCACTAAGTTGCGGAGTGCCTCACTAGGTAGCTGAGGCTGGCCGCGAACCCGGATCCTCCGGTCTCAGCCTCCCGAATGCTGGGATTACAAGCGTGCGCCACCACGCCCGGCTTTACTTGTATTCTTGATGATTGCCATTCTAACTGGTGTTAGATGGTATCTCAATTGAGTTTTGATTTACATTTCCCTGATTGCTAGTGATGTTGAGCAATTTTTAGCCATTTGTATTTCTTCTTCTGAGAAGTGTCTATTCAGTTCAATGGCCATTTTGTGTTTGTGTGTGTGTGTGTGTGTGTGTGTGTGTGTGTGTGTGTGTGTGTGTAGTACTAGGGACTGAACCTAGATATGTTCTACCTCAGAGCTCACCCCTAGACATATTTTTAAAAATTTTATTTTGAAACAGGGTCTTAGTAAGTTTCTTAGGGCCTCACTAAGTTGCTGAGACTGGCTTCAAACCTGTGATCCTCCCTTTTCAGCCTCCCAAATACTGGGATTACAGACATGTGCCACCAAACCTAGCTTATTTGCCCATTTTTTGATTGGTTTGTTTTTTTTTTTAGCATTTTTACAAAGTTCTTTGTATATTCTAGATATTAGTCCTCTATCAGAAGAGTAGCTGGCAAAGATTTTCTCCTATTCTGTAGGCTACCTACATTGGTGCATTAGGAAAAACTCATGTATTTATACACACACATATATTTTCCCCTGTGAATTGGTTGTTAAATATTTACCAGTGCAATGTTAGCTTTAGATTTCCTTTTATACTTTACAAGGGAACCTTTGAGTCCTTTCTTAACAGTCCCTGGCACTTGAAGAAAAATGCTTGTGCTATCAGGTCATGACAGGAAATCCTATAGACATGATCTTGGCAAATATTCTGAGCCCCACACTTTCTATTTACCTACCTATAGCTGCAATTCCTTCAGAGACTCCTAATTTGGGCATTCACTGCCTATAATTTCACAGTTCTTTACTTTTGGCTTTGGCTTCCACCCACCTGAAACTCAGTTTTTGTTTGTTTGTTTTTCATATTCCCATTGTTTCTTATGTGCACAAACAAGCATTGGCTATAAGAAGGAGGGCCTGGAATATTCATTTAGTGAGAAGAATTTAAGGGGATTTAATTGCAGGGTTAAGTAGTCTGAAAAAAAGCTTTGTCTAGGAGAGTGGAGTTTGTGAGAAGAAGAGACACACACGCACTGACGCTTTATTTTTTGCTTTATTTGGAGTCAGGTCTTGGTTAAATGTATGGAGGAAACCTGCTATTTTGAACGGGTCTACATAGCAGCTAATGTATAGAATATTTAGCCCTTGCTAGGAACTAGGTAATATTTATTGGTGACACTGATTAGAAACCTGTGTGTGTAAACTTTTGTTTTGGTTACTTCTCAAAGGTCTGTCGAGTTTTAATTTCTCTTTGCTTTCATTTCCCAACAGGATTGACAATTGCCAAACGCATCCAGATTTCTGACTTACCTCAGTTAGTTGCTGCTTTCCACAGTTTGGTGGGTTTGGCAGCGGTGCTCACTTGCGTAGCTGAGTACATCGTGGAGTATCCACATTTTGTGATGGATGCAGCAGCAAATCTCACCAAGATCGTGGCCTACCTTGGCACTTATATCGGTGGTGTCACCTTTAGTGGGTCTCTTGTTGCGTATGGAAAATTGCAGGGTAAGTGATTCAACATAATGAGCAGGTAAATAGCTATTGCTCGGAGTATTCACAAGTCCACTTCAGTTTCAGGACACATACTCACAGTAGAAGCTGTTAGGTGAAGAGTCTTTGACAGTACCGAGAAATATGTGAAAGATTTCCCCCTTCCCATAAAGATGGTTCCTTTTTTTTTTTTTTTTTTTGGTTTATGGTACTGGGTCTTGAACCCAGGAGCATTCTACTCCCCGCCCTTTTGATTATTATTATTTTAAACTTGGTCTTGCTAGATTGCTGGGAGTCTTACTTTGTTGCTGAGGTTGTCCTTGAACTTGTGATCCTCCTGTCTTGGCCTCTCAAGTACTGGGGTTACAGGCATGTGCCACCATACCTGGCTAAGATGATTCCCTTTTATTGATCCCTGTAAGTGTCAAAGTTTTAAAAATAGTTCTTTTGCAGAAAGCCAATGAAGGAAATGAGTGCACAAAAATTTGTGTAGAGAGACTAGTTGACATTGATAATACATGCAAACCAAATGATATCTTCATGATCTTTGGTTAGCAATGTCTGTGTAGAGGTCACAGAAATGAACTTTATGTGTTCTATAGAATAGAGAGTTTATTGAGTAAGTCTGTGTGATTGGTAAACAGTGCTCATTCTGAAAACAAACATATATTTTAGGGCTCTAACATGGCAACTTTTGCTACTGACATAGTGAATCATGAAAGTGGAAGAACAGGAAAGATACAGGGAGGCTTTTATTTTATTTTTTTAAATATGAGTCTCTAAGGAAAGTAATTTGTGATTTAAAAATCTGATCTTGCTTGTCAGTAATAAGTCATTAAATAGGGAACACCCATGAAACGTAAAAAAAAAACATAAAAGAACTTCAAACCTAAAACATTCTTGTCTTAAGCTTTGTCTTTAGAAGCAATATCAAAGATTTTTTTCTCCCTTGGGCTCAGTTGATAGGATCAAAAATGCCAATGTACTAGGACTCAGCATTGAAGTTTTAAACAAATGAAATCAAACCAAACTTAACAACTTCTGTGTTGGCCATGGGCGTGGGGAGGGCGGTCACTTTTTAAGATTCCATGACAAAGAGGAAAGAAATTATGCGATCAAAGAAGGGAAAAGAACAGTTAAGTTGAACCATGCTTTTCTTGTCTCCATGGTTGTTCATTAGGAATAATAATGCTAATATGTTTTTATGGTTCATATCTAGTAATATAAAGTAATATTTTAAATAGTATGGCATTCTATAATAAATTTTGGTAGTTTACCATTAAATGACATTCACTCCTGTGTGTGTGTGTGTGTGTGTGTGTGTGTGTGTGTGTGTGTGTGAATACATGCATGTGTGTAAGAAGGGGTTTCTTATAGCATATTCTGTATTCTGAATACAATGTGCTTTGGTCTAGGTATCCTGAAATCTGCCCCTCTCCTACTACCTGGAAGGCACTTACTCAATGCAGGCTTGCTGGCAGCCAGTGTGGGTGGATTAGTTCCATTTATGATTGACCCAAGCTTCACCACTGGTATCACCTGCCTGGGTTCCGTCTCAGCTCTCTCTGCTGTCATGGTAAGCTGGAGATGAAAAGGCACATACTTAGCCAGGTGTGGAGGTACACACCTGTAATCCCAGTATATATGGGAGGCTGAGCTAGGAGGACTGCAGGATGGAGAACAGCCTTAGCAACTTAGCAATTCTTTATTTCAAAATAAAACTAAAGAGGGCTGGGGGTATAGCTCAGAGCTCAGAGGTAGAATGTCCCTGAGTTAAATCTCCAGTGCCAAAAACCAACATGCCCCCAACACATACTTAATGAGGAACTGGGCATATTTTGTTAGATTACAGTCTCATCTTTTATCTCCTCAAGATACCTGATGGAATAAAAACTTTAAAAAGTTTTGTTACATGTTCATCTTCTTAGAATCTGGAAAATACAGAAAAGTATTTCTAAGAAGAAAATAACTGTATCTCAACTTAATTCCTCATTTAAAAGTTGTCAAATGTGACATCTTTATTGCTCTGGAGTCTCTTCATTGGATCTGTGTGTTGGTGAATAGGAGTTTAAACAAAGGTTCAGGGTTTCAGTTCCATTCATTAGGTGCCTCCTGTGTGATGAGTCCTACAAAATAGTGCTTTGAGGTTTACAGAGTATGTTTAACATAATCTCTGCCTACTAGTTGCTCTCACAGTCACTGGAAGATATGATACCAAATAGTAATTATCTAGGATAAAATGCAGTTAATAGACACTGTGTGCTCAGTGAGGGAGTTCAGCCTTTCATGATAAGGTTGATTGTCCCCTCTAACTTTTGCATTTCCTATATTAATATATATTTTGTCATTTACATGTTACTGTTTAGCATTTTATTATAGCTTTTTTTTTTTTTGATACTGGGGATTGAACCCAGGGATGTTCTACCTCTGAGCTACAGCCTCAGTCCTATTTTTATTTTGAAACAGGGTCTTTCTTTTTTTATTCTTTTTAATTTTTTAAAAATAATAAATTGGTGCATTGTAATCATACATCTTTGTTAGGTACAAGCTGGTAAAGGCATACATGCACACATTTCTCATTTAACCCTTCCCTAATTCTCGCCCCACTCTCTTGCCCTCCCTCCTTCTCAGGTTCAGTTTAGTGATTGACTTTGATACATTTGTGAATGTACATCATGTGCATTAGGGTGTCCCCCCCCCCCACATCACCTTCAGTTAAGTCAACTTCTTTGTTCATCTAAAGTTTCTCCTTCTTCATCTGGAGTCCCTCTTATGCCCCATTTTCTCCCTAGTGTCCACATATTAGGGAGAGCATACGATTTTTTATTTTTTGTGACTGACCAATCTCACTTAACTTAATGAAACAGGGTCTTTCTAAGTTGCTGAGAGCCTTGTTAAATTGCTGAGGCTTGCCACAAACCTGTGATTCTCCTGTCCCAGCCTTCCAAGTACTGGGATTATAGGCATGTACCATCAGGCCCAGGTATTATATCGCTGTTTGATGCTGTTACCTGCAATTCTATGTTATTCATTGATTGCTTTACATTCCTCTAATCTGGTATATACTTTGTAGACAGGGGTTATGTTTTAAATTAAAAAATTATTTATAGTCTCTAGCATGAAGTTAGATGTTTAGTAACAGCTTATCAAACATTTGATTCAGAAACACACGATTTATAGTATAGAAATGATACTTATTTTTTGTGTGATCCTAAGAATTAGGTCATGATTTCAATACAGAAATGTTAGAACACTGAAGAGTAACTTAAAATTCTATCTTTATATAAATACTGTTGATTTGATTTTCTTCTCTATTGTGTAGTGATGGTTTTTTAATCAGAAAAAATGGTTTTGATATTTGTTAATCTAACAAAACAGAAGAGGTTAAAAAAGCCTCAAAATCAAGCCTGTAGTATAGAAATGTTAAACTTCCAAAGTTATTTTTTGAAGAGTGATGAATGTGATATTTAAAAGATAATCCATTTTCCCTATGAGAAATTTTTTTGACATATTTAGTTGCTTTGGGTTCAGTAAATAATAAACAAATACCCTCATTTATTAAGAAGCAAGAAAAATGTTAGAATATGTGGAATAAAATGCAAACATCTTTCTCCCTGCCATCCTTTTTACCTTCTTGTGTTTGAATTGCTTCATGGACTCTTGGATTGCTTCATGGACATTTGGATTGCTTCATGGACATTGTTAATGATGTGTTATAGACACTTTGGATTCTGTTGTATTTACCCAAAGAATATTGATCATTATTTTTTATCTGTTTGTTTTTATGGGCAGCTAACTTGGCAGGACTCAAATTTCAAATTCTGTCCCCCTTATGGTAGGGTCAGCTGAAATCTATTATTTTATTCTTAGCAGGATTGCATAGTTTAAGTCAGCCAGAGATTTGGGTAGAATTATACACAGAATTTGAGACTCCCTTAAATGCTGTTAGCTTGCTCCTTTGTAAGATTTCTCTCTCACTTTCCAGTTGCTGGAACACTCCCAACCCTATCCTCAGGATGTTTAAACCATAAGACTGTGGGCTTATAATCTTCATTTTAGCTTTTCGACTTGGTACCAACAGGGACCTGATTTCAGTGTAACTTATATTTTTTTCTGAACATAGCTCCTTCTCTGGTTTCTGCGTGCTTTTCATTATTGTTTTTATTTAGGGATTTTTTGGGGGTGGATGGGTGGGGAGGGGTGGCTGAGTATTTATAGTTGTTAGTGTGTGGGAGAATTGGCCAGGTGGAAGACACTTGGTCATTACCAGAAGAAAAACTTATATGGAATTATATTAGTTGGAAAGGTGGAATTATTAAGAACCAAGACATTAAATGTCAAAGGTTTTGTTTCTGCATGATTACTTTGAGTTCTGCTTTGGTGTTCATCCTAGGGTGTGACTTTGACAGCTGCTATTGGGGGTGCTGATATGCCTGTCGTCATTACTGTGCTGAACAGCTACTCAGGCTGGGCTCTGTGTGCGGAGGGCTTCCTACTGAACAACAACCTGCTGACCATCGTGGGCGCGCTCATCGGCTCCTCTGGTGCTATCCTGTCATACATCATGTGTGTGGTAAGAAGCGTGTGTGAAGGAGGAGCTGGAAATGTGGATGTGCTTGTCATGTCTTTTATTTGCAATAAAAACGAATCTGTCAGTTTTTATTCTAAAAAGCAGAAGTTATCAGAATGTTTCATTTGAATATATTTCTCAGGCTGTTTTTAAAATACTCATCTAGAGAATCAGAGAGAGTAAAGATACAAATTTTTCAGCCATGTGTGGTGGCACATGCTCGCAATCCCAGTACTTGGGAGGCTGAGATCAGAGGACTGCAGGTTTGAGGAGTCTCAGCAACTTAGCAAGATTTTCAGCAACTTAGGGAGACCCTTTTTCAAAACAAAAAATAAAAAGGACTGGGAGTGTAGCTCACAGGTAGAATGCCCTTGAGTTCAATCCTTAGTCCCATAAACAAACAAACAAACAAACAAACAAACAAACAAACAAACGAACAAATGAACAAAGTATGAAAAAGGATTGGGGGTATAGTGTAGAGGTAGCACATAACTGGGATCTCTCCCAAGAACCACAAGAAGGAAAAAAAATACAAAATATCTTCTAATATCTTTCTCCATTTGAAGATAAATATGTAGTATTTTGGTTATTTTTTCCTTTTCTTTGTGTATTACATATCTGTGTATTTACTTTCATCCAGCTTTAAAAATACTGTTATATTCTTGACTTGTTAATCATTAAATGCTTCTTTTTTTTTTTTTTTTGCAGTACTGGGGATGGAACCCGGGGGCATTCTATCTCCAGGCTACAGCCTCAGCCCTATTTTTTATTCTTTATTTTGAAACAGGGTTTCACTAAGTTGCGGAGGGCCTCACTAAGCAACTGAGGCTGGCCATGAACCTGGATCCTCCAGTCTCAGCCTCCCAAATGCTGGGATTACAAGCGTGAGCCACCATGCCTGGCTCCATTAAATGCTTTTAAAGTATTGTTTTAAGAGACTTTCTGTTATTTCACTATATGGATATATAAAATCTATTTAATTTTTCCCCAATGCTATGTCTTAGGTTGTTTGGTTTTTATTTCTCTGTGTAAATAAGTACATCTTTGACATTTCTGTTTTTTGTTTTTGTCTTAGAATAGATTCCTAGAAGTGAAACATGGTAGTAAATTTGATAAACCTAAAAAACTGAGACTTTTATAGGCTTTTCATATTTAATGCTCTATTTCTGGAAAGCCTGTTTTAACTTATAGTCCCACTAGTCATCTTATCTTGAAACTGATGGTCAGCATGGCTTAAAAAATAATTGGAACAGAAAAAAGTAACAACACGAATATTTGTTGACTTCCTTTTTATTTCTAATTCTCTTCCTGATAGCGAGATGATAGCCTGCAAATAATGAAAGGTTTGACTAGAAAACTTGGTTGAATACTAAATTTTGTTCTCTACATAATAGTTTTGAATGATTATTAAAGTACAAGTATGAATCAAAGTGAACTCAGAATGTGACTTTACACTGATAATTTATTTTTATTTTATACTTTTTATCGGTGCATCATTGCCTCACATTTATAATGTAGTTTATAGTGATGGTGACATCCATGCACACAGTACTTGGTAGCTTTCCCCCAGCTCCCTCCCACTCTTCTCTTCCACATACATACAGGATATTGAGATTGGCATTGGTATTTTCATGTATGTGCATAATATCAGTGGAAGTGATTCCATCTTTCATTCTCCCCCCTCCCCTTTTCCCCCTAGACTACCTTCCTTGCTCCACTGGGGTTTCTCTTCCATTATCTAAAGTCCCTGTGGTATCCTGATTACTGCCTTGCTTCCATATATGAGAGAAAACATATGACCCTTCACTTTCGGTGACTGGCTAATACTAGTAAATAATTTAGACACAAAAGGGATACTATTCCACCTTCATTATTTTGTTACAACTTTAAAAACTCATTTTATAACTTAAAAATTTCCTCATATTTTAACTAAAAACCTCCATTGTAACTTGTATGCTGAAGTTTTCTTTTTGTCATACAAATGTTTTTGTTTCTTTGGCCCTATTGTAAATGACCTTGATAGCCCAATTTCAAAACACATGAAGAGATTTTTAAATTGAATCATCCAAATTGTTCAGGTATGTGTATCCTGTTTGGAAAGTGTCAAGATTTGTATTTTTTAAAAATACAAATGTTTTAAAACAAAATATTTATTTAGTTGTGTCATAAATAGTTTTATCTAAAAATTAACTTTTAACCCTTGGTTTGACTGTGTCACTGGGAGAATTTGAATGGCCAGCAGGGGGCAGCAGATTTTCATTATTGCTTAAACTTGTGGTTTGCCAGAAAACATTTAAAAATTGAGACCATAATGCACCAATAAAAGCATATAAAATTTTTCAAAAAATTGAAAGGATTTAGATTTTAACAAAGTCAGTGGCATAATGACATGGGGAAGGAAAGGGGAAGGACTTGTACCTAGTTCCTCACGGGCACTTTCCTGCATATTTTATCCTTATTTCTAAATGGTTTCCTTTAGGTTCTTAAATTGATCATCGATCTCCCAAATATCTATGTCTCTTATTTCTTTTTTTTTTCCTTCTTGGTTTAGCTTCTTTTATTATTAGCTATAGTGACCAAAGTAACTCCTACAGTAACATTTCTGTAATAAGAACTAGAATAAGGTAATAAGAGGCATTTGTGGAAAAATACTCTTTGTGTAATAGAAATCATCTCATCTTTCTCTTAGTATTTCCATTCTTTCATGTCTCTTGATCTATTTTCTCAAATGCCCCTTTTTCTTATTTCTGTTTCCATAGCCTCAAGCACGTCTTTTACCATCAACATACTAGAGTTTAAAAAATATTCCTACATCTTATATGTAGCCAATGAGGTATTTTTAGCTGCCTGAGACCATAAATAACATATTGGATCAGATTATTACTCTGTCTATAATAGCAAGTTTGTATTAATTTGGGTTCAAGGACAGGTGAGAGCTTAAAAACTATTCTAGTTACAAAAGTGAAAGATGTCTCATGTAGGAAATTTAAAAGAAACAGAAAGAATAAATAAGAAAATAAAATAATCTAAACTCTAGTCATCACTTAACTGTGAACATTTAGTGTTCTAATTTTTCCTCATGTGTGTATGTTTAGCTACGTTCTATTTAATGTATTATTAATTTTCTAACATTAATTTCTCTTTTTTGTTTTACTTATTTGTTTTTTAATTTTATTTTTTTATTTGGTGCATTGTAATCATACATCTTTGTTAGGTACAAGCTGATAAAGGCATACATGCACACATTTCTCATTTAACCCTACCCCAATTCCTGCCCCACTCCCTCACCCTCCCTCCTCAAGTTCAGATTAGTGATTGACTTTGATATGTTTGTGAAAGTACATCATGTGCATTAGGGTGTCCTTGCCTGCCCCCCCCCCCATTGCCTTCAGTTAAGTCAAATTAATTTAATTTTCTAACTAGTAATTTTATCATCAGCATGTTATCATAGCACATAGATATACTGCAACCTATCAAAACCCACATTATTAGTTTTTAACTCTTTTTATTGTAACATTCCTGCTTATGTATCTTTGATGATTTCCTCTAGTTAAATTCTTACACATGTAATTACATGGTTGAGGGGTGAGAACTTCCTGTTGACTTTTGACAGTAGTACACTGGTTTCCACAAATGATTCACCAGTCAGTGCTCTTATTTGTGACAAGCAGTGTGCTCATTTCTCTGCACATTACCTGCTCCCGGTGTTGTTATTGAGACAAACATAATCAAGCCTGCCATATTTTTAGATTTTGAAGATAGAAATTTTCTTTTCTTCCAAATTTCCTTGAATTCTTCCTGTTTTTATTGACTTTCACTGATTTTTAGTTTGAGCCTTCTTATTATAATTTTTTTTCATGACTTGTGCTTAGCAGCTTAGGATAATTCACAATAATAAAAATAGCTGCTGAAAGTTGGACATTAGTTCAGTACTGCAAGCATTCTGCTGGGTGCTTTACAAATATTGGCCTATTTTATCTCCAGAGTAATTCTGAAAATAGGAAATATTTTTATTTTACAAAGCAGGTATTTTTAAGGCACTGTTTACTATTCACCTGTGTGTTTGACGCTGGTTTAGCACTGGGTACATTAAAATATGTATAGTGTTTCTTAAAATGAAGAGTAGGTGAATATTAGCGCATTTCATATTTTTGAATCCTGTATGTCTGGTAGCAGACATACAGGAGTTAACATGGAACCAGTGTGTTGATATTCATTATTATTTATTGAAGGAAACATGCAAGTTCAAATCCAAAGTGGGTGGTTTTATTATGTAGGAAGAAATGGAATGCACCCCAAGTGGCTAGCCAGCAATCTCTGAAATTGAATTTTTGTTGTGACAATGAATTCTTCTGAGTGTCCTCTGAGCTCAATGCTTTGGTTACACAACTCCCAATATTATAAAAACTGAAAAATGTTGACAAAGTCCAACAACAAACTCCAGTCAAAGATGCACTTTGTGTCCATATATCAGATAGACATTAACTTCTTTATGATTTTGTAGTTCCTCTACTTGTGATAGATCACCTGGAAAATAGAGGACTTACAAAAACAGGACAGATTTTTAGGCAAAATGTTGTGGTTTTTGTACTTTGCTGTTTGTTTCCAAGTGAAAACAGAACAAAGTAGGTTGAAAGCTCAACAAGAAATATATATATGCATTCATGTATTTTGCTTTATGATTGTTTAGTTAGTACCCATGAAGCATTAAAATGAGAGATGTTGGTAAATTCATAAATGATATATATATTATTGGTTTTATTTTGTCTATTTTATGATCTTTCCTTTGTTTTCAGACTTATTTCTAACAGTACATTTGGAATTATGTGAATTAAGGGTCTCTTTAATGTAGAATACAATTTTCATTATAGGACTTAATAGCTTAAAAGGAACAGCTTAGCAGTGTTGCAAATTTTTTGTCTTAGAAGCTGGGAACTCTTCAGTCTGTGAATCAGTGGCCACAGGATAGTCTCATTAATCACTGAAGCCAGCAAAAAGTAAGAAATAAAAAAAGAAATGAAGCCACAAACCCTAAACATTTGTTGAGAACACAATGTTGCAATGGTAAATTTAGAGATGAAAAATAATTTAGTTTTTAAGAGACTACATGGATTAGTATGATGATTATATAATTGTGGATATGCGTTTAACAAGTGGACTTTGATTGTTAAACTACCTTGGGGCTCCTTTTTTTTTTTTCTTCCTTAGTTGTCATCAGAAGTGTGTATACTTTAATTAAATGTCCCCAGAAAGTTTTTCCTTTTCCTCCATTTAGTTTTATAGGAAAAAATGATTCCTTTTAAGACAGGTTAGAAATATGTGACTATATCCCTATACATCTGTCCCTCTGCATCATCTTCTTTTGTCACCCATTCTTCTGCAGGTCTATGATAAGGTGATAGACGTGTGTGTGGCATTGAGAATTCAAGGGGCATTCTACCTCTTAGCTATATCCCCAGCCCTATTTTATTTTCTGTTTTGTGAAACAGGGTTTTGCTGTTGCTGAGGCTGGCCTTGAACTTGCAATCCTCCTATCTCATCCTCCCAGGACTGGGATTACAGGTGTGGACTACCATGTCTGGCCATGAAGGCTGTTTTTGAGGCCTCTGCTTTCTGTGTTGGATCACATTGTCTTTGTAAATGATTGAGCACTTTTACATACATGTCTTAGGACTAATTTATAAAATTGTTTGCAGATCTGGGAACCAAACCTGGGTTAGTGCTTGCCTAAAGTGCTAGGTACCACTATGCCCAGCTTCAGTTGACTTTTTAAAAAAGTTGTCTATGGTAGAAATATTTCAATGAATGCCTAATATGTCTTTTTGAATCAATTTTTAAAGGCAAAAGTTTGGTATAATGTTTTTTGATAACTTTATTTTGGAGTCCTGTAAATCAAAACTGGAAAAGATTTATGAAAATCAGCAATAGTTGAACATTTGGGAAGACGTTTCAGGACTGGCTATTTGGGCTTTCATTTAAACCTTGGATTCATATATGGAAGAATATGTTAAAAATGTAAAATTTCATGTCAGGTTGAGATTATAAACTTAACTGAAAGCATTACTTTAATTCTTTAATTTTTCCCTGATACTCTTATCTATTAACACACATATAGATACCCCAGGCTTCATTTTGTATTAAATAATTTTAGCTGGATATGGTGATTCTTGCCTGTTCATGGGATGCTGAGACATGAGGATTGTAGGTTTGAGGACAGCCTCAGCAACTTAGAAAGGCTCTCAGAAACTTAGTAAAACCCTGTTTCAAAATAAAGATAATAAAAGGAGCTGAGGATGTAGCTCCAAGGTAAAAAGCCCCTGTGTTCAATCCTCAGTTTGCTTCCTTCAAAAAAATCTTAAATTAATTTTTCAGACTTTGAGCTCTGTGAAATATGAATGTTATATATAATAGATGAGCTTGATCATAAGAACAATTTAAAAATTCTTGAGAGTTTGGTCCATTGCCTTTGAAATTTATGTGGAAAGCATGGCTCTGCACATATGCTGTGTTCCTTTCCCTCTCTGCCTTGTCAAACTTGAGCAGGCATGCAAATGTCTCACCTGTGTGGTCATCAGCAGGGCCATCATTGTAGGGGTGACCTTGGCTTTCCCCAGATGTGGTGCTTATCATCAGAGATCTCTGAGTGCTTTTTAAATAATAACTTGTCTGTTTCTTTTTTTCTTTTTTTTGCGGTACTGGGGATTGAAGCCAGGCGGCATTCTATCTTTGAGCTCCACCCCTAGCCCTATTTTTTAATTCTTTATTTTGAAATAGGGTTTCACTAAGTTGTGGAGGGCCTCACTAAGTAGCTGAGGCTGACTGCAAACCTTTGACCCTCCTGTCTCAGTCTCCCAAGTACTGGGATTTTGCCACTGTGCTCAGTTTGTCTGTTTTTAAATAATAGATTGATATTTGTATAGCTTTTCAGTGGTACAGTGGATCAATGATAAAATACGTTCAGTTACGTAGAACATCTAGCTTCTTTCTTTCTTTCTTTCTTTCTTTCTTTTTTTTTTTTTTTTTTACCACCCCACTTCTGGACATCTAGAAATGTATGGTTTTAGAGTTTAGAGCCAGAACAGTTATTATAATGTATTCAGTTGTGGCATTCCTATGGTACGTTCTTGGATGACTGTGTGCAATACATGTTTTTGTTTTCCTCCTGAGATTATTTTACTAGTTAAAAGGGTGGATGTGCATTTAAAGAGTGTATAACCGTATTCACCTTCCTCTTCAGAAGTGAAATATTTGAGATCCTAGTGATTAATCCATTTCCATTTACTTCTATTACAACTTAGGGATGGGCTTGCATGGCGCTCTCCTAGTTCTGGAAAATGGTTCAACCCTGTTTTTTTTTTTTCCTTCTTGAAGACAGAGGGCAGCAGAGTTCTAAGTGAAATGTATCATTATTTTGATTCCTTCTGGTTGATGCTTGACAGCTTGTATCTGGTAGCAGATGTCACTGGAGAGATCTGAAGGGCCACTTTGTAAAATTTTTTATTCTTGTCTTTCTCTTTGATCCTCTTTTACTCTGGTGAAATACACATAAATATGTAGAGAGACCTTGTTCAATCACCACTTAGGCAATAATAGTAGACCTGAGTTTTTCATTAATTTCTAAATTTTACTGGTGGTTTTCATTAAATTCTTTGGTTTATTTTTTAAATGAAAAAGTATCTGTGTGTAATTCACTTGATAGAAAAAATGATGTGGTCCTCATCATTTGAATTTTTTGACATAATTTCAGAAGCCAGGTCAAATTTATCTAGTTAAAATGCTCTAAATGATCAATAAGCCTTTTTAAATGGTTCTGAATATTACTTACAGAATACTTATACAGTTCTCAAGGAATTATGTGGCTTAAACTCTCACAGCTGATAATTTTCCTCTGTAGGCAATGAATCGCTCCCTGGCGAATGTGATTCTTGGAGGCTATGGGACTACTTCAACAGCTGGTGGAAAACCCATGGAGATTTCTGGCACACACACAGAAATCAACCTTGACAATGCAATTGACATGATTCGGGAAGCCAATAGCATTATCATTACTCCAGGTAAAAAAATAACAGCAAAAAGCAAAAAGCAAACACTCTGTAATTGTTGTAATTGATACATTAAACTAATTTCTTACAATGGGAAATAATAGAATTAGAATGTTCTCATTTTTTTTTTTAAGTACTGAGGATTGAACTCAGGGACATTCTACCTCCGAGTTATACCCCCATTCCTATTTTATTCTTTATTTTGAAACAGGGTCTCACTAAGTTGCAGAGGGCCTCACTAAGTGGCTGAGGCTGGCCGTGAACCTGCGATCTTTTGTCTCAGTCTCCCACATAATGGAATTACAAGTGTGTGCCACCATGCCTGGCCAGAATTTTCTCATTTTTGAAGACATAATGGAAACTTAGTAGCCACTCTATGATTACTAAGTGAGAAACCTGTGAATTCTCATTTAGGTCAATACTTTAAGGATAACATAAATTTTTAAAATTGATGTAGTGGATTCTAGCCATGTCTTTCTATGATTCGTACATGTTTAAATCATTTTTTTGAGTCCTGGGTATCTTTTTTTCATTGGTAATTTTTAGGTCTATTGTCAAAATTTACTTATAGTATGTGGAAGTGCCTGGTTTACTCATTAGACTGAGTAAATGTTAGTCCCTTTTTAGCAATAAATATTTAAAAAGTCATCAAGAATCAAGTGGCTTCCAACAGGTGAAGGAACATGACCTAGCAGCCAGAGCTTGGCCTGGGAGGCACAGTACCTCCCCTTTGTTCCTAACTTTGCCTCTCTAACAGTTTTCATGACATTGACCAAGTCATTTCATCCTTCCTAGGCCTTATCAATTTGGCAATTTTGTTAGGTTCATCCCAGGTCTCCACTCTTATTACAGAAGGCTATAGTGTGATGGATAATACATTGGTGTCAGAGTAAGATTTTAACTCTGTCATTCTGTCATCTGAGTTTTTTGTAAAGATAAATCTGCTGATTTGACATGTGAGTATTTTACTGGTTGGCAACTAAGATAAAAATAACAAACGTTACCCAAATGGAATTGTTAAGACACAAACTTTCTCAACTTGGGGTAGTATTAATTTTTAGGTACATTTGAAACATGTGGATTTAGTTTTTGGTTGTCACAAAGATGAGGCTGCTGTTGCCAATTAGTGGCTGGAATCAGATGAACCAAATATACTGTCATGCATGGGACATTCCTGTGTAATGAACTGTCCCAGCTACAACAGCGTTGGCATTACCTGTTGAAGAACTCTGTGTTGGAGGGTCAAGGTGTAAAGATGTACAGAATATGGCCTTTTCCTCTAGGCATTTTCCATCCAGTGAAGAAGTCGGATAGGTAGATAAATACTGCAAGGTGGCATATGATAAAGGCTAAATCATTTTTCTATCATGAGGAGCCTAAGGACGTTTTAGGGAAGGGAGGATTTATTTGGGGCCTTAAAGGATGGGTGGTGTTGGGGGTGAATGAAGGCAGAAAGAATAGCTTGAGCAGAGACTTACTTGACAGTTGGAAAAATGGGCTAGAAAAATGGGGACAGATGTGAGAGTCATTGTATAAGAAGAATGGACAGAATGTAGGAGTTAAAAGGAGAAGGAAGAAGACCAAAGTTTTGGTCACACCTGCAATAACTTCAAATATGAAGATATATATCTTATCTTAGATATATAGCATATATCTTAATATATTTTTACATATTGTGTAATATATGATATTTATAAATATATATATCTGTCTGGGTGTGAGGGGAATTTTAAGTTATTTCGGGGAGACATATAGTTTGATAATGAGTATGCTGTACTGGAACTCAGATGACAGACTGATTGGGTAGTTTTCGAAATCATGAATGAGCCGAGATTTCCAAGGAAAGATGGGGGGAGGGTGAAGTTAAACCCCTGGGGGAAACTTGGTCACTGAGGGCAGAGAACAGAAAGAGGAAAGCTATTCAAGAAATTGGAGGAAAAACAGAGTTAGAAGGGGAGCCAGGCGACTGTGCAGAGTTTAAAAACATGTGGGAGAGGCAGAGAAAAGAGACACATGAAAGTGCGTGTGGCATGTAGGACAGGGGTATCAGATGCTGCAGAAGACTGAGGGATCATTGGATTTGGATTTTCAAGTTCAGGGTCATATTTTTTCAAAGCCCAGATTATATAAATTTGCTTTTATTTCTAGTACTGTTAATTGATTGCCTGTGTTGGCACAAAAATATGTTTTGATCAAGAAAGAAGTTTTCGTCCTTAAGATTTCAAAATAAAAACCACATTCTTCTGTGCTTGTAATATTCCTTGCAGGCTATGGTCTGTGTGCAGCCAAAGCTCAGTACCCCATTGCTGATTTGGTAAAGATGCTCACTGAGCAAGGCAAAAAAGTCAGGTAAGTGTGTGTGGTGAGAGGTCACAGTGCATGTGAGGATCTGTGTATGAAAAGGAAATGGATGACATTTTAGAAAGATGACTGCATTTTAGAAAGGTGACAACAATGTACATGATAGTGAGATTCATAGTGACACATTCTCATATGCACATGACATTATTTGTTCTGTTTCTTTCATCATATCTCCCTTTTCCCTCCCCTACTGTTTCCTCTGATCACCTTCTCTCCTCTACTGGTCTCTCTAAAGATGATGCTCCCTCTCTTCCTTCTTTCCTTCCTTTTTTTTTTTACGGTACTGGGAATTGAACCTGACTACACCCCTAGCACTTTTTTTTTTGTTAAGGTTTTTTTTTTTTTATTGCTGCATTGTAATCATACATCTTTGTTAGGTACAAGCTGGTAAAAGCATACATGCACACATCTCTCATTTAACCCTTCCCCAATTCCTGCCCCATTCCCTGCCCCTCCCTCCTTCTCAATTTCAGTTAGTGATTGATATGATTGTGAAAGTACATCATGTACAACAGTGTCTCTAGGTTGCTGAGGGTCTTGCTACATTGCTAAGGTTGTCTTCTAACCTGAGATCCTCTTGTCTCAGTCTCCCAAGTACTGGAATTACAGCTGTGTACCACCATGCCTGGCTAAAGATGACTTTTTTTTTTTTTTAAAGTGGCATTTCACACGACAACTTAGTTTGACAACTAAATTATCAAACAAACAACCCTTTATTCTGGTCTTAGTCTTACCACGTAGTTTTTACTGCTTCTATGTAATGGCATTAAATGTAAACAGATTCATTTTAGAAATGGGAATTTCCTTATTCCAAATTCTAGGGTACTTACTAATGGGGAAATACAGAAGTTGCATTTCTCTGTGGTTTGATTTGGGGAAAGAGGTCAACTGAAACATTTCAACTACATCAAGTTGTGTTCTTTTAGTTTCTGTTACCATTGAAAAATGAAAGACCTCTGAAGAGGTTTTTGAAGAGTAAGTCTCCATGGACTGGTCACTGTTTGCTGAGTTAGTTCTAGAACTCTCTGAGTAAAAAAGAATAAAAATGTTCTTTTTCTAAAACCATACATTTTAGGAATCTGAATTAACACAACAGCTGTTCTTGCCATTTGCCATTTGAGCATTGGACTCTACTCTTGGGAGGATATTAAGCAGAACAGAAAAGTTGAGGGCTCTGCATTTAGATTATTCTCCATGACCTTGGATAAAGGATTCGAAGAATTAAAAGTGGGACAGTTGGGTGTTCAATTAGGTGACCATTGCAGCATTTTATATCTGTCCTGCCTGGGTCCTCATTGTGGAACTCTGCTCTTACTTAGGAGTCAGAGGAGAGTGCAGTTGGAGTCATCCCTGGTAGGACCACTGCTGCCCATTTGTGGGGAAGCTGGCTCACTAGCAGGTGCATTGCCCTGACATAAGAAGTCAGAGAGACAGGATAGCTTATTAAATAGAACTAGTTTGTTCACAGAATGTTAACATCTGTTGACCAAATTGTTAGGTTCTGTTAATAATTTCTTTTAGATGTCACTTGTTCATTTTCGTCTGGGGGAAGATGATAAGAAAATAAGCCAAGTGGGGCATGGTGGTATATGCTTGTAATTTGAGCTACTTACGAGGCTGAGGAAGGAGAATCTCAAGTTCAAGGATCGTGAACTAGGAAGGAGAATCTCAAGTTTGAGGCTGGGCAAATTAGTGAGATCTTGTCTTGAAATAAAAGAAAACAGGTTGGTGATGTAGTTCAGAGGTAGAATGCTCGAGTCCATGTTACTGGAAAAAAAGAAAGAAAGAAAGAACTAAATAAAAAAAAAGCAGCCTACATCTAGTCAGAGTATTTGTGCAAGACTAGATACAGAATCCTGCTCTTTGGCTTGAATGTTCAAGCTATTAATAGTGATAGAAGACACCTAGATTATAAAACCAAAGGGTTACCTAAGTTGTAGTAGTGTCAGCAGCTCTGTCAACTACATTTTATTCCCACCCCCTTTTTTTCTCTTCCTGCCCTTTTTTCTCTCACTCCTCCCATCTCTTCCTGCAATCTATAGTTAGGGTTTTTGAAATACATAAGAGTCAAGCTACTGTTTTGTGGTGGGACCAGTATGTCGGTGGCACTGATAATTTTCATGTTTAGTGAAAATCTTAGGTGGACTGAAGATAGACTATGAGAACAGTCATTGGCTTTATTTTTAATTGTAACACTGGAAGTCTCCTTTTTAGTTATTTATTCCTATTTCTGTGCAGGAATAGGACATTACACTATTCTTTATTTGCAGTCATATCTTGACACTTAGAGCGTTTGCAGGTGTCCGAGTAAAAAGGATATGTTCAAGACACATGCTAAAAAGAAATAATTTTCTTTATTCAATCCACATGTGAGAAAGTCCAATGTACTAGCAATTCCTTCTATCACCAAATAAGTGTTTAGACAAGTGGCAATCATAATAAAATAGAGAGAGAAAGATGGCTTTCATGTCTTAGTTTTCCATAGGGAACAGAGCACTTAATTTATCATACTCCTCGCTGCTCAGGCTGGGTTAACTAGACTTCTTTCAGTCCAGTGTTGAGGGGGTGGATGCCAAGTTGAAAAGTCCCATGAGACTGTTGGGCAGCTTGAAGGAGGGCAAGATACGAAAGGAAACAAATAAGGGAGATGAAGAAAAATTATATGGAAAGAAGGTATAGGACAAGTGAATTTGTAGTTTTTGACCTGATTAAAATTAGGATTTTATGCATGAAGATATCATCTGAACTACTGTTGGAGGACGATTTCTTTCACTCTGAATAGGAACATTTTTGACTTAAGATTTAAGAAGGCTTTTTTTGGGGGGGGGTAGTACTGGTGATTGAACCCAGGAGCATTCTACATCTCAGCTACACACCTAGCTCTACTTTATCTTATTATTTTTTTTAAATTTTGAAACAGGATTTTTCTAAGTTGCCAATGGCCTTGCTAAGAGCTGAGACTGTTTGAACCTGTGATCCTCCTGTCTCAGCCTCCCAAGTACGGGGATTACAGGCATGAGCTACCACTCCTGGCTTACGAAGGATATTTAATTATATATATGAATAGCTTCCCAGTCAGAAAATTGTTTTCATTGAAGTGATTTTGTGAATGGAATAGAAGGCTTTTCATGAGGGGGCTTTTCATTGTTTCACATAACTGCTGATATAATTTTTCAAAATAATTTATCAATAACATATAGAACCAGAATAAAATTGTTTAGCCTGATTCCTATATAAGTTAGGGAAAGTTACCCACTTACATTCACCTGTCTTTTATGTACAAAGTGAAATTATATATTAATACATTGTAAAATAATTTTTTTACTATAGTATGTTGAATTTTTAGCATGAGCTTTGTAACAAGTTGTATAAATCTTACATTTGAATTAGATGGAAGAGGCCTATTCTCACAAAGATGTTGGCAGTAGAATATCATATTTTTCCTTTCTAGCTTCTGTGTGGAATTTCTTTTTTTTAATTTAAAAAGAATCAGAAACTTTGATATGGCTTTATGTATGTGTCATCATCTTTTCATAGGAGAAATGTGAATTTTCTGGACAAGTTAGGAACACACATATGCATAGATGCTAGCCTTCTTTAAGAGGCAAAAGTCTGTGTGAATGGGAGATGGCTGCCACAGTTACCTCGTATTTTAATGAAATAAGTCTGTATTTACAGTTTGCGGTAATTTGCTCCTTTCATCACTCGGCGGCTCCCACGGTGTTCATTGAGCACAGCTGCTGGGCCTCTGGTTTTGGTAGGTCTTTGTGCCTCAGGACCCCAGCATGCCTCGCATCCAGATGTGGTGACATATTCACACACATCCCCTGTGGAAATGTGCCAGTGTGGACATACGATTGTCATCAATTAGTTATGCCCAAGTGGTGCCAAGAAAAATCGCATCTGTCATACAGTCTGTCTGGCTTCACGGCCCGTGATTGATTTAGAGACACTCCTGTTTTCCTTTCTTTTGGCCACAGTCATAACATACTCAGGGCCGAGCTTATATAACGGAGCACATGACATTTCATGACCAGAACTCATTTCGGCACACTGACGTCATGAAGGTTCACTGACTTAGACTTTGTTTAATGGCCGAGACCTTGTCACTTTACAGTTCCTCAGAATGCCTGTGCAGCTTACCTAATTGATGGTAGATCTGTAAAAGCATTTCAGGACCAAAATTGTAGGACACAGGAGTACAGGCAGTTTTTCTCTTTACTTCCCAACTTTGGGAGTGATTATAAATGGTGGGCTTTTCATTATAAAGCAGAGGTAATGTTCCTGATGAGTAAAACCCAGGGGCTATCTATTTTTCTCTTTTGTAATTAATAACTGCTTGATTTTCTTTCTATGAAACATTATTGTCTTCTAAATTTATGGAAACACTTTCAAACTTCTTTGATTATTGTTACATATTGCTTTTGTGTTAACGTTCAACTATATCTTTTTATTAATAACTTATTAACATAAATTATAGCTAGGTACTGAGAATACAAGGATGCATGAGCCTAGTTCCTATTATAATTATGAAGAAAGCAAATCTATAAACAAATGAACCAATGAATTCCATTTAATGTGATAATAGGCTAAGTCCCACAGAGTAGAAGTAGAGCAGGAATGGAAAAAAGAGTAGCTAACTGCCAGGGGACATTTCCAATTTTTTAATGTGAATAAATTCATAATGTGAATTTTTTGAAGCCTTTAAAAATGTGTGTGTGTGTGTGTGTGTGTGTATGTGTGTGTTTCTTCCTGTCTAAACACATCAAGTTGTTCATGGTATTTTCAGTTTAATAGTGTTTTAGTCTTGTATAGCATGGCTGTAGGTTTAAATACATGTTATTTTTACAAGAAGTCAGTTCTTTGCAGAGACTTAGAGATGAAATATGTTGTCGTTCTAACTGAATTTTTCTGTTTTTCATGGATTAAATGCGATTTAAATAGAGTTCAGCCTTGTAGGATTTGTTATGTTTTGGGGTAGAGAAAGAGCCATGGTATGCAAATTTGTAAAGTAATAGAAGTACATGCTTCTGAAAATGGACATTAGGCCAGGCAAAAGACCTAGTGTAGTATCTAAGTAAATAAACAGACATTATTTAGCAGTTTCATGTCAGCTCTGTAATTTTTTAAAGATATGACTATTCAAATGAATGATTTTTTTATTGAACAAATAATTATTTGGTACTTTGTGCAAGAACCTGTTATAGGGTTCTAGGGATACATCAGTGAATGCAACAAATAAACATTCCAAATCCCAGAGAGCTTACATTCATTGGGAAGTTAGGTAATAGGCTTCAAGATATTCTGAAATGGGGACACTTAAAAACCCCTTGTATCTCCATTTCATATACTAGTGAAAAAGAGGAAGGACAGCTGTAGCATAGCATATTGGACCAGAGTTTCAGTTACAACTGACACTAGTTGGTGATGGATTAGCCAGTGTTTCTGGCTTTCTCAAAGAATGTGGTATGTTATTTTGCACTAAGCCTGCCTTCTTGAAAAACATAGTAGCAGATGTGTGTGTGTGTGTGTGTGTGTGTGTGTGTGTGTTTTAAAGGTTATTTGTGCAATTGGGTAAATTCACAAAACTTTTGGTGAAAGAGAAAAATCAAAGAAAGTGTGTCCATTCACTTATGTGTATGTTGAACATGTGTATATGCTTGCTAGTAATTCCCCCAAATCAAAGATGTCTTCTAAGTTTTTAGAAAATGACGGCCTTCTCTCCAGATTAAGTGGCTTTATGCTATCCACAGTATGGTGTAGTGAAGACTATGTGAAAAGCCAGTGTCTGAGGAGCTTTGTAAGCCTTCTCCAGCCACATCACTCTAGGATTCATTTCTTAGAAACTCCTGTCACAGGTATTCCAATGGTCAGAGGAAGAAACCCTACTGCATGATGTCAGCATTCCTGACTATCAGGGTGATTTCTGATGTCTAGTTCTCGTATTAGGTTTAACAAACTCTTTGAGTGTAGTTTCTTCGATGAGGTTCATGTGAACATAGTAGAGTGTCAATAAATTAAAGACATCTCATTTCATGTTCAGATTCTTCTGTATCTTTCTTATAATTTTCATTTTATGGTGCTCATTAGCCATTGCATTCCAGGAGCCATTCAACAATATGAACAAGATTATTCAGGCAGAAAGATGAAATTATGTAGAATTTTAACTCTACACGAGGCCAGGATATAATATTCTAGAACATTAGTCACAAGTTGAATTTTAGTTTTTCCTCTGATATCATTCTTCATGCTGTTGGTGATTACTTTGGAAATGAAAAGAGTGTCAGTAGTCATACAGTTTCTATTCTGGGCTAGGTAGCTGGATTTGGTTCAGTGATGGAAAAGCCAGATTTGGACACAGTCTACAATTAATCTCCTCAGTGTGGAAAGGTAGTATTGCAGCATGGTGCTATAGATGTTTGCATTGGACTATTTTACCTGGTCCTCCATAGCCAACTTCTCATCTCTTTGGGTGGCCTCAGTGTCACAGGCCACATGGACAGATGGAAAATGTGACTGGAGCCTGTCAAACATTTCCTCATTCACATTCATAGAACAGGGGCTATTATTCTATATTAGAAAAATTGTGCCCCTGAGACATTTTCGAAAGCTCTTTGATTTTCATAATTTTTTTTTTCTGAAGAAGGGAAAGAGTTGGAAGAATACCAGATTTCAGAACCAAAGAAGCAGTTCAGTCATTATTTGCCGTCAAATAAAGAAAGAAAGAAAGGTACAAAGTATTCTCTTAATTCTGGCTTTTGGAAAATTCTAGGATTTTTTTTTTTATTCGGAATTATACGAGTGAGTGATTTTGAGCCACTACTTCTAAGAAGGACTTTCACAATTTGAGAAAGTTGGATGTCTCCCTTGCTGCCTAAGAATCCTCGCCAGAGAGGATGATTCCAGAACTTTTCTCATTAATCAGTTTTTGTGGACAGCAATTGCCCTGTGTCAGGAAGACTTTTTTTTTTCCTCATTATCATGTTTCTTTCAGATGGATAGACTTGCCCCACCCAGCTGGTCTAGGCTTTTTCACCACCAAGGTTAATTTAGTTAACTTTTACATGCTGACTTCATGTTTTAGAAGGTTTAGAATTGATTTATAAAAATTTCTACTTAAAAAGTATTTTCCTATAATTGTCAATCAGAAATTCTGATCAGTATCTGATAAACCAAAGAAACTTCCTTTTTTGGATAGGCTGTCATATTTTGACAGGTGAAAATAATCATTAAATGTAAGGAATATTGAGTCTTGTAACAAATTCTTGCATTGGCTCCATGGACCCTCCTCAGAAGGGATGTTCTGGAAGGATTCTTCATTGTGTTGATGGGGGACTTTCAGCCTGTTTGCCTGTTTTGTGACAGAGCCTTGTGTAAGCATATTTGGTGTAATACTTAACAAAGGAGTCCTAGATTAGGAATTAGGATCTTTGCTGTCTATGTACTATTAAGGTGATTGTAGTTTTCCTCTGGCTTCGTCTTGGGCTCTCTCTTAGAAGGTGGTTATCAATCCCAACCCTGTCCTGACAGGACTGAGGGGAGGTGGTTGGGGATGTTTACGTGCACCATTATTATCTTGGCATAATGCCCAAGTGTCTGACCTGTGATCAGCTGTGCCTCTTACAGAAAACCTGTCTATACTGGTAGATGCCCCTGTGGCTCTTCTCTGACCTATATATTCTCTGACCCAGCATATTCTCAAGATGACAACTTGGTAGGAGAGTCCTGACCAGAGAAAGTTAGGTTTGGGTGTGCTGGTCAGGTGAGACATGAGGGATGCAGCTCAACAAAAGCATAAAACAATAGAATCACTTATTATTTACAAATCCCAGAGAGAAGAGAGGTGCAAATAAGGGCCAATGGGAAGATTGGAGGGGGGATATTATGTTCATCCAGCAGGTGTGGGGAACAAGAGAGGGAGAGGGAGAGGAAGGAATGGAGAGAGAGAGAACACACATACACACACACACACACACACACACACACACACACACACACACCTGTAGGCCAAAATCTTTATTTGGATCCAAGCAATTTCCTTTTGGGGAGTTCTAATTGATGAGTTTAGAGAAAGTCGACAGGAGTCCAAGGGGCTATGCCATGACTTCAGAGTGACCTCCAAAGCATATCTACACAGTCCACGCAGGGTTTGGGGTCAGTGAGTGAGTTGGGAAGGTTGTAGCCACATGTGCCATAGGTAGATGGTTGTATATGACAGATGTTTGGATTGACCATGGGAGGAGGAGAAGGAGGGGGAGGAGGAGGAGGGGGAGGAGGAGGGGGAGGAGGAGGAGGAGGTGGCTGCGGCTGCAAAGCACTGGAAATTGTGTCAAAGGTAACTAAGTTCTGCTTCTTGGATGAGACAGTTAACCCTATATTCAAAATGGATGTGAAAACACCATAAAATTGTATTTATTATAGTGGTTTTATTGATATTTTAAATAATTGTCATTTAAAAACAGGTGGAGTGAGTGAGTTTTCAACCAAAGGGCCCTTTTTTATTTTATTTTTGTGTCCTTTTCCTAGTTAATTTGTTAATCCCCTAAAAGGTTAGAATAACATATTTAGGGAAATCATGGGATGATGATATTGGGAAGGCAGAATTCTAAAATGCTATCGACATTCACTGTTCTGTGTACAGTTTACATTTGAAATGTAAACCAGCATATAAGGGGAATGAACCCTTTGAATATCCTGAGTATGTGAATAAATTTTACACAGTGAATCCACAAACATATAACCAAATAGCTGGAGGTTGTGAGGCGCTTCTTTAAAAATAAAAAGATCTTTTTTTGCTATTCATAATAGCAAGAAACTACAAAATGGGGAAAACACCAAGTACTTTAGGATGGGGCCCAGTGGTCCCTGTAGTTTCTTTGTCTAATTATTGAATTAGATGCTCAATTCAATAAAGCATTGTCAATAGTTTATTGCTGAACTAGATCTGGATATTTCCATAATGCCAAGAGGAAAATGTAGTTTATTTTGACAGTTGTGGTAGGTTCCATGTGGTTAATGTTTTATATCCTTTAATATCCCCACATGCCCAAGAACAACTGCCGTAATGCGCCCTGGTAGCACATATTGTCCCCAAGGCCCGTGATCATAGAAATTTGTGTTGTTGTGTCCCCTTTAAAACATGTGGCATCTGAAATCTAACGTGAGGTTGAAAAGACTGCAAGAGTAGGGCTTATGCCATCATGTATCATAAAAGGAGCTTTTAAAAAATTGTATGTTTTGAATTGTTCCTTTCCCAAATTTTATCCAGTTACTTGATACTCATGAATAGCTCTTATAGAGACTCTTATTTATTTGTATTCTTTCTTGGTTAATTTGAAGGCTCTAAAGATCAGGTTGTCTCAGTGGAGTAGATTATTTCACTTTTTTCAAGCTGTGCCCGGATCTAGGGTCTATTTTTAGTTGGTGAAGAGATTTTGTTATCTAACGAAAGACTTTATCATTTTCATATATGAGAGAAGAAAATTGCAAAGAGTGCTGAAAATTTTCTTCAATATATTGAAGAGATCACTCTAACTTGAATGACATTTGTTGTATCTCTCAAACAAAGCAACAAAACTTTTCTGCCTAATAGTACTTGTTGAACAGTTTAAAGTGGTGTTTTGAAATTCAACCCTTAGTGTAAATGTGTTCTTGGATATTAATTATGACCAAGATCCCAGTGAGTCCAATGTTCGTAAATATTAGCTTTAGTCTACATTAACTATATTATTTTTCTAGTGTTTTGATGTAGTTTCAAGTACAAAGAACTTCTGGCTTTTATTAGACTATATTGATATTAAGCAACTCAGAAAGTGTTGATATTAAACCAACATTTGTTTTAATGTAAAAAGTGTGCTTCTTTGTATTATGCAATCTTTAGAAAATGTATATTTATTTGAAAAATGTGGATAAGCATTTATATTAAAAATGTATTATAGTGAATATTATGCTAAGTAAGATCAGCCAGTCTGAGAAAGTCAAGGGTTGTATGTTTTCTCTCATATATGAAAGCTAGAGAGAAAATTGGTAACAAAAGGGACCTCAGATAAATGAGGAGAAAAAGTAGATTAGTGGAAGGCAATTAGTGGAGATAGATGGAGAGGGGAAAAAGGAAGACTGAGGAAGGAAACAAGTAAATAATGCTATGTCTGTATATGAAGGTATCACTGCCAATCTCACTGACATGTATGGAAAGGGAGAAGCTGGGTGGGATGTGGAGGGAAATACACCAAGGGATGTATGTGTGTATGTTCGTACTACTTTGAACCTCACTATGATGTATATTTATAGTGCACCAATAAAAGTATAAAAAGCAGGGCATGGTAGGGCACAACTGAAATTGCAGTACTTGGAGGCTGACTCAGGAGGATTACAGGTTCAAGGCCAGCCAAAGCAATGTAGAGTGAACCTCAGCAACTTAGGAAGACCTTGTTTCTAAATACAAACTAAAAAGGACTGGGAGTGTAGCTCATTGGTAAAATGCCCCTGTCAATCTCCAGTACTCACTCCCCCCCAAAAAACAGAAGAATACATCATAACTGTAGTATACATTTATAGAAAGCATAAGTCTATTAGGGACCTATCTAAAGCACTTTGTATGTAAAGCTCTTTCCATGAACTGTTTCACTTAAATCTCACAAGAATCCCTTGAAGAGGTTTTGTTATCAACCCCATTGTACCCATGAAACTGAAAAACACAGATGTACTCTGTCAAAATGCTGGTGGCAATCTAAAACTCTGAACTGCTACCCCACCCTGTTATCCTAAATTCTTTCTCTAAAAAGAGACATAGAACGTTTGAGTCATGTACCTTATTAGTCAACACTATCTTTTTTTTTTAAATTGTAGTTTTACATCATAATGGGATGCAGAATACTAGAAAAATGCATGCACACAACTCTTGTTGCCCTCCCTGCTGGGTCCTCCTCTCTCCCCTGCAAGTCTTTGAGGCTGAAATTGGCAATTTTGTGTGCATTTATAGCATTATTTCTACTATTGCATTATTTATCATTTGGTTTCCCCCTTTCCCTAATCACCCTCAGTCATTCCCCTGGAGTCTCTGCTCATCTGTCTGATGTAGTTGGACACACTATCTTGTTTAAAACCCCTTCCTTTTCTCTCTCCCTTTAATTGAGCACCTATGATAGAATGCTAGGTGCTGTGAGGACTGACAGATAAGTCATGGTTCCTTTACTCAAGGAGCTCCCAGTTGGAAGAGCACAGCCATGTCTACTTGCTATTATGGTATGGTATGGTAAGGAGGAGATGCATACAGAATGTGTTCTGGGAACTCAGGTCTTTCTGTGATCTCATTTTAGTAGCTATTTTTCTTCTGTCGAATCTTGTCATGGTCAGGGATAACTGATTGTTTTTTGAACATATGCATAACAAAGGAAAATTTTCATGGTCCAAAGGGAAGAGCTAAAAGGCTAGTAGGCTTTGCACGTTTGAATTCTGGATGGTCTTCACGTGATGATGGAACATTGATGAGCTCTGGCCATCGGTTCTTGGAAATCGTTGGTCATGGCCAACCTGTGTTTAATATCATTAATTTTAATATATACGTTGGAGATTGGCCAGCTACATGGGCCAGAATTGTTATAACTTCACATTGACTCATCAGCATGCATATATATATTTCTACAAATTTGAATGTGTTCTGTTATTTCTCTCCAAACATTGGCATTCCCTTTTAATAATCTTGCATTTGTTTTTCTCCAACTTTAGAGCCTTAAAGTTGAGTGTGATAGACTATTATGCAAACAGATATAAAATGATCTGTCCTTTGGGATATTCAGCATAACATGATGGTTAGCTTGGTGATTATTTACCCCTTACAACTAGCCAAATAGAAACTTTGTCTTTTTGCAGTCTGTAGTTAATCAAGACATTAGAATAAAAACTAATATATTTAGAGGTCTTTGACTTATAACTTGGCTCAAAATGCCTCTGTTAAGGCATAAAGATGGTAGCCAGATGGATTAATTTAAAGATGACACAGGCAGTATTGAACACAAATTATTTAAAATTAAACAAAAGTATTGGAATCAAGGAGGGATACAAAGTTGAAATCCAGGAGTAAATCACAAAGCGTATATTGGGTTGTTCAGCTAAAATAGAAGCTCTGGTTCGTGGAATTTTAGACTTGAAAGTAGACTTAATAATGTCTCCCCCCAAAATGTCCATATCCTAATCAAGAAAACCTTAAGAGTTACCTTATATGGCAAAAGGGATGATATAGATATGATTAGAGTGAGGGTTGTGAGATAAGGAGATTATCCTGTATTATTGGGGTTGGCCTGGTGAAATCACTAGGATCTTGATAGGAGAGTGGCAAGAAGGTCCAAATCAGAGAAGGAAATGTGAGAGTAGACCCATAGGTGGGAATGAGGTTGCTACAAGATAAGGGATGGGGTGGACTCCAGAAGGAACGTAGCCCTTCCAACACCTTCATTTCTTAGCCCAGGGAAATTGATTGTAGACTTCCGACCTTCAGAACTGTAAGAAAATAAATTTCTATTGTTTTAAGGTTTCTATTGTTTTAAGGTTTCTATTGTTTTAGTAGAAACACAGACCCTAAGTATCATGTAGTACATGTTCTTAGTCTTTAAGTTTCATCAATCAGGTTTTGAAAAGAAGGAGGGATATGAGGGAAGTGGGGAACACTTATGGATAAACAGAGAAGGATTGGGAGGCTAGTAGAATGTTTTTGGTTTTCAAAATCATTATTAACATCTCTAAAGGCACACATGAATAATTTGACAGGCTGTTAGTACTACAGAATTGAGGTAGAACAATATCATGTAGTTACAGAAATCCTGAGTTCTACCTGCATTGCTTCTCTGTTTAATAGTGGTTAGGACTCTTCTTTCATCTCCCATAAATGAAGGGCTGTCTCAGTTGCCATAACTGCTTTGATCATGTCCATTGTCAATTTCCTCTGCAGTTATAGGTAAAATACTCTTGAATCCATTTGGACTGAGCTAGTGGTGCATATCTGTTATAATTAATGACACTCTCTTTTCCTGACCCAGAGACAAAGCCTAATACTTCCCCTAGGTACATTTGTTTTACATTATTAATAGAAAGTCTTTTTTTTTTTCCTAAGAAAAGTAATTCCAGTTATTTCTTTTGCATTTGAAGGGCATTTCTTTTTTGTCTATTCTATGAAAATAAGAAATACTTGGTCAACCTTTGTTTTATTTGAAAATTACAGTTTTGTGTTCTTTTTCTATCCAGAGGACCCCCCTCCCCGCCCCTTTTAGGATATGTTATTTTATAAGTTTGTGTTAGACATCTTTCTGTCACTGTAACAAAATATCTGAGAGAATCAACTTCTAAAGATAAAAGATTTTGGCTTATAGTTTTTTTGTGGGTTCCAGTCCATGATGGATTAGTCCATTGTTTCTGGGCCTGTGGCGAGGCAGCACATCATGGTGGGAGTGCCTGGTGAAGGAAAATTGCTCCTCTCATGGCCAGGAAGCAAAAATTGGCAAGAGGAAGGGACTGAGGTCCCATTGTCCCCTTCAAGGGCACATATACAATGACCTCAGGACTTTCCACTGGGCCTTCCTTCTTAAAGGTTCTACTACCTACCAGTAGTACCACTTTGGGACCAAGACTTTAACCCATATGCCTTTGGGGGACATTTCAGATCCAAATTATAGCAACGCTGCTAGGTATTTTATGTTTCTCTTAAATCATATACAAGTATTCTCTAATTCTTTTAATTTGTAGTTTCTTGAACTAAGCTCAATTATTTGCTTTAATTGTTAGGTCTAATAAGTGATAGAAATCATAGTACCTTTTGGTGAATAGAAGAAAAAAAAATCCTAAATTAATATGGAATATTGAGAGCTGGATGTGGTGGCCCATGCTTGTAATCCCAGTACTTGGGAGGCTGAGACAGGAGGATTGCAGGTTCATGGCCAACCTCAGCAACTTGTGAGGCCTTCTGCAAGTTAGTAAGACCCTGTTTCAAAATGAAGAATAAAATAGGGCTGGGGGTGTAGCTTGGAGGTAGAATGTCTCTGGGTTCCATCCTCAGTACCACCAAAAAAAAAAAAAAAAAAAAAAAAAGAAAAATACCAAAATGTGGAATATTGATTTGAAATTGTGCAATTTGATACTTTAGGTACATTATCCAGAAGAAGCACATGTCTGAGCCCTAATATTTAGTAATTATAGGATCTCTGCCTTTCTTGGGGCACATTCTCTGGCCCTTAGTTCTCTCATACATTATTCTTTTTTCATTTTTTATTGGGGCATATTAGTTATATAGAATAGTAAATTTCGCTGTGGCATATTGAACATGTATATGATATAATTTGATCCATTTCACTCCCAAATACCTCCCCCTCCCTCCTCTATCCTCCTGATCTCTTCCTTCTATCCTGTTGCTCTTTCTTCTACTTTCATGACATTATTTTTTTTCCCCCACTAGCTTCTATATATGAGAGAAAACATGTGGTACTTGTCTTTCTGAGTCTGGCTTATTTCACTTAACATGATGTTCTCCAGTTCCTTCCATTTCTATGCAAATGATGTAATTTCATTCTTTTTTATGATGGAATAAAACTTCATTGTGTATATATTCCACATTTTATTTATCTGTTTATCTGTTGATTGACACCTGGGCTGATTCTATACTTGACTATTAGGAATTGCGCTGCTATAAACATGGAATGCATGTATTTCTAAAGAATGTGGATTTTAATTCTTTTGAGTAAATGCTAAGAAGGGGTATTGTCAGATCATATGGTGGCTCTATTTTTAGTTTTCTGAGACACATTGATACTGATTTCCACAGTGGCTGTACTAGTTTACATTTCCATTAACAGTGTATAAGAGTTCCTTTCTCCTCATATCCTCACCAACATTCATTGCTGTTTGTGTCCTTGGTGACTAATGACCATTCTGGCTGGAATGAAATGGAATCTTAGTGTGGTTTTGATTTAGTTGTTGGTCATTTGTAGTTCTTTTGAGAAGTGAATGTTCAGTTCATTTGCTCATTTATTTTGGAGTTCTTTATATATTTTGGATATTAATCCTCTATCAGAAGAGTAGCTGACAAAGCTCTT
>PVLC010001065.1:48466-68522 GCA_004027655.1 Graphiurus murinus
CCCCCCCCCCCCCCGTCCAACCCCTTCGGTTAAATCAACTTCTTTGCTTTCGAGGGTCTCTCCTTTTTCATCTGGAGACCCTCTTATGCCCCATCTTCTCCCTAGCATCCACATATTAGGGAGAACATATGCCTCTTTACTCTTTGTGACTGGCTAATCTCACTTAACATAATGTTTTCCAGTTGCATCCATTTTCCTGCAAATAACATTATTTTGTTCTTCTTTATAACTGAGTAAAATTGAGATAAACTATTTAGCATGTTAGAGATAACATGACATTTTCTCTAATGGACTTAAAAGTATGGACACACTTTAAAAGTTAGCCTTAATACCATGTAAACATACATTTAAAAATAATCTGGATATATTTTAAAAGTTCCTGTACTAAACAATTAGGATCCAGGTGTGATAGCACCACAACTGTAATCTCAGTAATTGGGAGGTTGAGATAAGAGGATTGTAGGTTTAAGAACAGTCTCAGCAATTTAGTGAGACTCTCAGCAATCTAGCAAGAGCCCACTTCAAAACAAAAAGTAAAAATGGCTGGGATGTAGCTCAGAAGTAGAATTCCCCTAGTTCAATACCTAGTACCATTCATACAAATTAAAGTGATTATAGATCATGAATTGTATATCTCAAAAAGCTTGAAGGAAAGAATTTGGATGTTTTCACCATAAATAAATAATAAGTGGTGGAGGAGATAGATATGTTCAATTCGATTTAAACATCATCAATGTATACATGTATTGAAGCATCAAGTAATACCCTATAAATATGTACCATTTTAATGTTTTCATATATTATAAAAGGTGAATTTAAAGAAAAGAGAGAAGTATACACATGTAAAAAAATAAAAACAAGCCGGGCGTGGTGGTGTGCGCTTGTAATCCCAGCATTTGGGAGGCTGAGACTGGAGGATCCAGGTTTGCAGCCAGCCTCAGCTACCTAGTGAGACATTCTGCAACTTAGTGAGACCCTGTTTCAAAATAAAGAATAAAAAATAGGTCTGGGGGTGTAGCTCAGAGGTAGAATGCCCCTGAGTTCAATCCCCAGTACCGCAAAAGAAAAAAAAATAAATAAAAATAAAAACAGCCAGGCATGGTAGTATATGCTTGTAATCCCAGTACTTGGAAAGCTGAGACAGGAGAATCACAGGTTCGAGGACAACTTTAGCAAGTAATGAGACTCTTATCGACCTAGTGAGACCCTGTTTCAAAATAAAAATAAAATAAAACAAATAATAATAAAAATAAAAATAGGTCTGGTGGTATAACTTGGAGGTAAAATGCTCCTGGGCAGAGCAGCTTGTGTGCCAGGTGGGTCTGAACTGGATCTGTTAAATATGCTCTCTTTTGGCTACACCTGTAATTCCAGTACTTGGGAGACTGAGACAGGAAGATGCCTGGTTAAGGCCAGCCTGGTTAACTTATTGAGACCCTGTTTCAAAATAAGAAATTAAAAGGGCTGGGGGTATAGCTCAGAGGTAGAATGCCCCTGGGTTCAATCCCCACTACTACAAAAACACAAACCAAAACAAAACAATGCTCCTTCATGTACTCTTTGATTCCTAGGTCATTGTCATGAAGAGGTCTTTGGGCGTTGGCTATGCTGCTGTGGACAATCCAATCTTCTACAAACCAAACACGGCCATGCTTCTAGGTGATGCCAAGAAGACGTGCGATGCCCTGCAGGCAAAAGTTAGAGAATCCTATCAGAAGTAAACATCAAGCTGGGTGTCTAATGAAGCCCCTCTCCAGTTGTAGGGACAGGCAAACCAAGTAGCAGTAAATACAGCTGATCTGCAGCTGCAGCAAAGCTCCTGGAAGAAGAGGAAAACGGAAGAAAGCCAAACAAATGGAGATTTTTCAAGAGCAGGAATGCCTTAATTATAGAAAAGGGATTGAAAACTCTAAATGTCTATCTGTGCATATTTTTTGTGTTATGGAGCCAAAGTATTTTATAAATAGTGAAAGAACAGTCTCATTTTGGATGCAATCCTGTTGGATTTTTCAGTTCCCCTTCAGTAACCAGACATATTTTCAGAAGTTGAATGTTTAAAACTTCAGGACTTACATTATGTTTGGGTATGAAAAATGTGATATGATATAAACATTACAGGTACCTGCATTTATGTTTTTTCCCCCCTCAGGAAATGTGACTAATTTGAAACTTCTGTCAACTCCTGAGCTGTCTCATTGCTTTTTAACCGTAGGCTGAATTGATCTTATCAGGTCTGTTTCAGTTTTTCAAATTGTACTTCAGAGTCTAGATTTCAAGGGTATATTTTCTCACTTCTATTTTAATACATAAAAGGACTAGAAAATTTTTTAGAGATGCTGGAAATAAATCACTTGATTTATATGTTCCATGAAATATAACTTGAAATTAATATTAGTTGTATTTTTGAAGACCCCATTTCCAATTGGAGAACTCTTTAAGTTCAATCAATTTATAATGTGTAGTAGTACTGTATTAAGTGCACTTGAGTGGAATTCAACTCTTTGACAAATAAAACGAATTAATCATGTTTGCAAATGATGTAGCAATTATCTCTGGTGATAAAAAGCTAACATTGAATAGTTCTGTCTATTATTAACATTGGGGAAGACTTATTGCTATGAAATTAATCTGTTTAAAATGTTTATAAGAATGAATTTTTTTAAAAAGCTTGAATATGTTTTCTGTAATTGATGACAATTAAGAGAACTGGTGATACCTTTTTTTTTTTTTTTTGTGGTACTGGGGATTGAACTCAGGGGCTTTCTATCTCTGAGCTATATCCCCAGCCCTATTTTTTATTCTTTATTTTGAAACCGAGTCTCACTAAGTTGCGGAGTGCCTCACTAGGTAGCTGAGGCTGGCCGCGAACCCGGATCCTCCGGTCTCAGCCTCCCAAATGCTGGGATTACAAGCGTGCGCCACCACGCCCGGCTCCTTTTTTTTTTTTTTTTTTTTTTAAAGCTACCTCTTTGATTATCTAAGCATCAGTAAAGATCATGACTTGTGTAGAGGTCTAGATTTTTCTCGTGTGACTTCGCTACTGTGCCAACAGTTCTAAATATAGGTGAATGTGTGAGGCATAATCAGGGTCTGTTCCTCTATATAATAAATTTGGTACTAAATTTCTCAAAACAACTAACTCAGATAAAACTCTCTCTGAGACAGAAAAGGAAACACCTGGTGCAATTTTTTTTTTTAATTTAATGCTCATGTTTACTGAGTACACTGCCTCATATCTGTTGGTTTGGTAATTAATTTCTGGTTTGCTGTGGCTGAGATTAGGTTCTGTGTGTGTGTGTGTGTGTGTGTGTGTGTGTGTGTGTGTGTGTGTGTGTGTTCAAGCAAGAGATTCCTTTTTAATTTCTGAGTAATAAATTAATTTGTTAATGAATTTGAGGTCATTTGTAACATCAGAACTGATGTTTACCATGAAGGTTCTGTCAGAAGAAATTAAGCACTATCTTTTTTATGTAGGTACATCTGGAAAGTAGCAACTTGGATATTTTTTAAAAGATAGTTCCTTGCTAGGTGTAGTGATACTTGGGAGGCTGAGACAGGAGGATCACAGGTTCAAGACCAGCCTCAGCAACTTAGTGAAACTCTCAGCAACCTAGCGAGGTCTTGTATCTTAACAAAAACAACATAGGTTTGGGGGTGTAGCTCATAGGTAGAATACCCCTGAGTTCACACTTGGATTTATTTATTTTTAGTAAATTTACATATATGTATATATAATTTTTATTTAGTATGATCTAATTCTTGGATACTTACCAATCCTTAGCCATTTAACTGTGTTAATGGAATTGAAAATTCATGCTCCAGTTTTTTTTAACTTTATTGGTTAGTACATTTAAAAGGCTTTCAGATATATAATTTCTAAATCTTTTAATACTCTAAAAGATTGATGATCTTGGACTATTTATTGAAAAGTCTAAAAAGAACAAAAATGATTTTTACATATCTTATTTTATTGTTCATCCTTTCCTGATAAATCATATAACTGGTAGATATGACTTACTTTTGTGTTACTCACTATATTTTTGATAGTCAATTGTTTTAGCCCAATTTGTGTTGCTATAACAAAACACTCAAGGCTAGGTATTTTATAAAGAAAAGAAAATTACTTAGCTCAGGATTCTGGTGGCTGGAAATTCTGAACAGCATGGTCCTGGCATCTGAATGTGGCACAACATAGCAGAGAAATGGAAAGAACTGAACTTCTGCAGAGGGCGCCCATGTGTGAGGGAGGAAGCAAGAGAGCAGAGAGGGACCAGGCTTATTCTTTCATAACAACCTCCTCTTGAGGGAAGTGATCCACTTTAAGAAGATCTGACCATTCCCTTGAGATAGCATCAATCTATTTATTAAGGGGGGACCTAATTATCTCAACATTGCTACACTGAGACTAAGCTTTCAGCACATGAGCCTTTGGGGGCACTAATCAGATATAAACCATATCATAATCTGTTACAAAAAGAAATTGCTCCTAGGCAGTGAAATGCTAAAGTAGATTTGTTTTTTTAGTCCTATTAATCATCCTTCCTTTTCTCATTTGTCTTCAATTGAGAATTTGTGTTTAAATTACTCATCTAAGTAAAAAATGTATACAAGGAAATGTATACATTTTTATAAATTATCTGTCTGGACAATTTTCTGGTATATAGATTCTCCTTATCATCTTTGGACTCTTTCTCTCCCCAGGGGTTATGTCATGGAGTCGGCTTTCAGCCGTTAATTGTGTCAGGGAATATCTAAGTATTTGGTCAGGAATCTGGAAAGTGGGCCTTGGCCTTTCTGATTCTACCCAAGTCGTGATACTAACTTTTAGATTTTCTATATTCTCTCATCCAACACAAATACAGAACATATTATATATCAGTCAACATTAGGGTTTAGTTCAATTAATCTGATCCCAGAGCTTTATTCTGTATTACTAATAACTCATAACTCATATGTTTACCTAACTTAGAAGCAAATTTTCCAGTCCCCTAAGGCATAAGTCTTGAGAATTAAGCATTTTAGTACTGGAAAGTTGAATAGCTCTTTTATATAGTTAGGAAGAATAGTCCAAGTATCTAATTTATAGCTCTCATCAGTTTTTGAGAACCTTTGCCAATAAATATTATCGGGTCAGAATGGTAACTGCCCCCCCTCCCCACCCCGAAAAACCCAAACCAAACCCTTCACTCTAGTGTCAGCAATTTGCATAATGCTCTTTAGATTCTCAAAGGAAAAAAGAGTTACGTTAATTACCAGGGAGCAAACAAAACTTTTCTGAGTGAAGCTTTTAAAATGTTTGTTCAGTACAGCAGCAGAAATGGTCACATACGACTTTCAGAGCCCTCAAGATTTCTGTTCTCAACTTTCATCTCTTAGAAGTTACATATTGGGCTAAAGAACTGTATTCTTCACTACTTAAAGTGATGAGAGATATTTAACATGTTGCTTATTATAATTCTAGATGAAAATCATTCAGCTGCAACATGGTGATGTATGTGATGGGACAGTAATGAAAGTAGCCAATATTTGAAACTCTTAAATACAGTGACTAAGATAATTGTAGAAAAAAATAGATCTCAGTAGATCATTTCAAGGAGTAGTGGAAAATCTTATTGTATAGGTAGAGAAAGCTCAGTTAATGATTATTAAGAACTTTGAAAATTGGAATCCTAAGTAGAAAGGATACATTCCATTTGTCGTGTTGATTGTCAAAATATATGACTGCCTGGTTCATATATTTTGACAAACAACATGACAAATGGAATTATTATCATCCTGAGTTCTGCTTTCTAGTTATTGCCCAAAGCATATTTGTGAAGAGTATACCCATGGAAAAATTGCCCAAAGAATGTGGAGTCCAGTTTTCCCTTGGATATTTCCTAATTTACCCATGAACCATCAGAGACCATCAGAGAGCTGTGTACTTGGGCTGCATTGTTTCTGTGTCCTTGTGAGACAATGACATGAAGACATCAGAATGGACAGAATAAAAGTGATTTTGCTTGCCTAAGGGATTATGAATTCAGGGAGAAACATATGCACGACAGCCACAGAGTGGTGGGGGAGACAGCTGACTTTGAGAATAATGGAGGAGATACGGATTTGGAGAGTGCACACCACACTTAGGATGATGGTAGCTAGTTCTGTCCCCACCATGGAGATCAGTGACTAGGGCACTGAGAATCAGAGGAGGGGTTTGGAATTGCTCACACTTCCCCTGCGTAATGATGAAATATGAAGATTGAATCAACTTTTTCTTGTTCACCATCCAGTAGCATTTGGGAAGATGAAAAACAGGCAGCAGCCATATGATAGGATGTAGAGAATTGTAAAAATCCTTGGAAATGGACCATGGGGAAGTTGAAATTAGACCAGTTGTTTTCTATTTTATTTTTCCTACTTCAGTTTTGACTTACTATAGAAAAAGAACTAAGAAATGTCTATAGCCAAGTATGGAACTAGATTCAGCTAGAACTTGTATCTAAACCAAGTTCTTTTCTGGAACTGATTTTTTCTCAAAGCCAAGGAGCTATTATCAGCCAACCCTGTCTTTTTGTTTTTTTCTCCCCGTTAGGGACTGCACTTTTCATAAGAATACAATGTTTAACACTAATAGTGCAGGGCCCTGTGCCTGGTCAATTCTTTTCAGATCTTGTGTTTCTAATCCTCTACAACTTACACGGCCTCAGCGGGTTAGAACTGAAAGGTCATGTCTAAAATTCTGCCGAGGAATGGAAGAAGGTGGGACGAAATAACCTCTGTGTGCTGTGTCAAGAGGGAGATGATTTATTCCCCAGAGGAGAGAAACAGAATGTCATGGCTTTTTCTTTAGAAAGTTTTTTCACTAGTTCCCGAGTTTACTGGAACATTATGCTTCAGAAATTGCCCCTTCTAGCAAGGGCCTTTTAAAAGTTCCAGGGCTTTACTGATTCATGGAAAATTTTGGGCTTGTAAATTATAGCCAGCTCTGCGGTTTTATCCTATTGGGATAGATGTACGGGAATGGTAGTGTAGACATTCTTCAGGTCTACACCCTTAATCTGATTGGGAATTCATTAATGTTGGGTATCATTATAGTAACTTGGAAACATAGTCTCATAAAGATTAGAATCACCATTGTAAATGAGAGCAATAGAACATTCAAAGACTATAATAGAACATTGTGAGGGGATACTGTCCCTGTAAGGACTTAGAGTATCCGTTCTGTCCTTTGTGCTGTAGCGCATCATACTTAGTGTCTGTGCAAGCAGTGCTGCATGTTGGATTTTAGTCCTGAGCCTGGGATGGGTATTTGGGTACTGGCACCACTATGAGAGGTGTTACTATTTTCTACAATTGTTTCCCACACAATGAATCACTTTTGGTCATATTTATATATGTATAAATATTTATATATATATATGTATATATATAAATATGTCTATATACACACACGTGTGTGTGTGTGTGTGTGTATATATATCTCACCACTACATGCAGGGAAGAGGGAGGGGGAGCTTATGTTTTTGTATACTTCCCTGTAACCTCTGTTCAGGGCTCATTATCTGAAAGTTGATCTTAGCTCATTTATTTCATTTTATTACTTTACTTTGTTTTTAGATTCTATGTGGAAAGACTCTGCTCCCTCATTTATTTCAGCAACTCATCAGACCAGTGACAGTAATGGTAGCTACTAGTTAATAAGCACTATTTTATGCTAGGCAACAACCTATGGGTTTCAATATATCCTGCAACAGAAAATGACTGTGGGATTTAACCCCAGATCTGGCTGATAGTGAGGTCTACTTAACCACTCTCTTGACTTCTGTTAAAATGAAATAAAGAAAAGGATGACATTTATGAAAGGGAAGAACTGTTTCATTAAAAAATATTTAAATATTTTTAAAGACTCCAGCTCTATTTTTAGCAAGAAGATGCCACCTATTGACAAAATGAAAGGAAGAAATGATAATAACTTCCTAGAGAAAATGAGTGCCTGCTGCTTTTATTAACCCTAGGAAAATTTCTGGTTATATGTTCATGATTTGCCCTTCCACCCATTCTTTCTTCAAGTGGCTACTGCCATTTTCGCCTCATACGCAAAAGCCTGAAGCCTAAGAGTGCTTCCCCCTTAAGAGCAAAAATGAAATCGTAGGAGCAAATTGTCCCCCTCTCTGGGGCTTGCTTTCCTCGGGCATACCTGCTACACCACTACACCACCCTGCCTGCCTTGATCTACACCTGCCAGATCACAGAAAGCCAAGAAGAAGCTTAGAGCTGTAGATCTTCACCTCTCACAGGCCACACACTGAAATGTGCCCAGATGTGACTTTTTCTATAATCAAATTTCTCTCTGGAATCCTTAATTTCCATGATGATGGAAATGTGTCCTTAACTCAGGGTGTGAATTAAGGTCCTCTTCCTCCTCCTCCCTCTCCTCCCCCTCGTCCCTCTTGGGACACATCTTCATTTGGGAGGAAGGCCAGTGGCATGATGTCACTGTTTGGGAGGAGTGAGCTTGGTCGTCATCTGTCCAGTCTGAGGTGTTCTATCTAGTCTCAGTTACTGATATATTTGCACACTGACCTCTTCTAATTTTATTTGGACTAGATGAAATAAAAGAAGTTACAAGATTATATATATATATATATATACATATATACATATACATATATATACACACATGTATACATATGTATACATAATATATAATGAGAAGGCAAGATAATCTCAATGCATTTTGGTCAATTTCTGCTATCACTATGATTTACATTTGGGGTATAATTTTAGAAACCTTTTGTGAGAATGGAATATTAGTGCTATTTCCACAAGAAAAAAGTAGGCACTTTATTTAAATAATTTGGAATGAAATTCATCCAAATGTTTTCATGCACACATATTTTAAGAAATAGCCATTTAATTCATATCCTCAGATGAGTTGAATTGTTTCAGAAATGTGAACTTTTAAAAGCTTAATAAGATATTAAGTTGTTTTGGGTAAGTTTTTCCCCTGTCCTCTGAGGAATAAAAAGTGCTCTATCATCTAATTTCTGTTAGCTTATCAGCAATGCAATATTAAATCTATAGCCAAAAGTTGAAAAGAACTATTAATTCATAGTTGGAGCATATCTGAAACAAAGTAGAAAGGTCAAAACATAGCTCTCTTGGTAATTATTCTCCTGTTAAGAAAACAATTTAACATTTCTAGGCCATCTAATTTTTTTGTACTGATGTATTGCTCATTACATAGTTTTTAAAAAGTGATTTCTGTGTATGTTATTAATTGTACTTTTCACTAGACACATTGGAGCACAAAATGGCACAACCTTCTTATAACTACCCTGTGACTGATGAAACAGCAAGAATAATCGTTTACTGATTAACTACATTTTTTAAAGATAAGTGATTGGTCATTTTTGTAAAGTCATTGTTCCTATTTAATGCATAAGCTTTTTTCTCTTCTGGAATATTTTTTTCCCTACAGAAATAAAGGAAGTTAAGCAAAATGGAACAAAGATAAACTTAAAAAAAATTTTTTTTGGTACTGGAGATTGAACCCAGGGGTTTTCTACTTCTGAGCTATACCCCTAGACCTTTTTAGTTTTTAAAAGTTGAAACAGTGTCTCACTAAGTTGCTGAGTCTGGCCTGGAACCTATGATCCTCCTGTATCAGTCTTCTAAGTACTGGGATTGCAGGTGCACCATTGGCCTGGCAGATAAACATGCTTAAAATTGCCATGATGTAATATTTTCATTTCACCATCTGAGCATGAAGTTAAAATAGATTGCAAGGAGAACATGGAGCAAGAACATAACAGGTGCTCTTGATGGACTTGAACCAGCAGGATGATGTGGGCCTATCAAGGTGGGACACAGGTTGAAAAGTGAAGCGGCCATTTCTAAGTGTAAGAGACATTTTATATTCCGTGAAATAGGGAGGAAAAGCTCCTGGGGAAAAAGGAGACTCAAAGAGCATTGTGAGATGGAGTAAAACCCAAACTATCATAGTTCTTTAAGATTCAAAATGGAAGTAGGGAATGCCATGAGGGAGAAGAATTGAAGAACTTTGGTGTGCGATTTTTGGGAGGGATCTGAAATAAGCTGCAATTCAAACTAGAAGAAGCCATAAAAGAAGCTAATGGTTGTAGTAAATGGTATTTTCTTGATTATAAGGTGATGTGAGAAGTTGCTTATAATTTAAGTGTTTTGAGTCCTTTTCCTGTCACTGCTGACTTGATTTGGTCTCCCATCTACAAAATATATGATAAAGTGACAATGACAAGTGTATAATTTATGTATTAGGTGCCATGTAGTATACACCAGGTGACAGATACATGTGACATGCCCCTGTTTTCTAGAAACTTACAGTGTAGTATGGGATGCATTTAAGGATAAGTAAGTTATAATCTGATGCAAAAATCAAATTATTTATGGGGCATGGGGTACAATCTGAGTCAAGGATTCTGGTGTGCTCCAGCAGAGGAAGGGTTCTGGACGATGAAGAAGAGGTGAGATGGTTAGGTAGAGAAGGAAGGAACAGCATTTTTAAATGGAGTAGGAAAAGAAACATAGGAAAATTCAGTATATTGAGAAATTTCAAAGGCATGGATTGTTTTTTGTATGTTGAACCAGCCTTGCATCCCTGGGATGAACCCAACTTGGTCATGGTGTATAATTTTCTTGATGTGGTTTTGAATGTGCATTGCAAGTATCTTGTTTAGCAGTTTTGCATCTAAGTTCATCAAGGATATAGGCCTATAGTTTTCTTTTCTTGAGCTGTCTTTATTTGGCTTTGGTATTAATGTGATGTTGGCTTCATAGAATGTGTTTGGGAGGGTCTTGTTTCTTTCTATTTCATGGAATAGTTTGAAGAGTATTTGGATTAGCTCTTCTATAAATGTTTTATAAAATTCACTTGGAAAACCATCTGGCCCTGGGCTTTTGTTTGATGGTAAACTATTTATTGTTGTTTCTATTTATTTGATTGTTATTGGTCTATTTAAATTTTCTATATCTTCTTGACTCAATTTAGGAAGGTTATATGTATCTAGAAATTTGTCGATTTCTTCTAGATTTTCCATTTTATTGGAGTATAGTTTTTCAAAATAGTTTCTGATGATCCTCTGTATTTCCACACTGTCGGTGGTAATATCACCTTTTTCATCTCTTATTTTGGTAATTTGGGTTGATTCTCTCTTTCTTTTGGTTAGGTTGGCCAATGGTTTATCTATCTTGTTTATTTTTTTCAAGAAACCAGCTTTTGGTTTTGTTGATTTTCTGTATTGTTTTTTTAAATTCTCTATTTCATTAATTTCTGCTCTGATTTTCATAATTTCCTGTCTTCTACTGCCTCTGGGGTTAGACTGTTCTTGTTTTTCAAGGACTTTGAGCTGTGTCATTAGGTTATTTATTTGGTGGTTTTCCGTTCTTCTTATGTGGTCACTCAGTGCTATAAATTTTCCTCTTAGTACTGCCTTCAAGGTGTCCCAGAGGTTTTGATATGTTGTGTCTCTGTTTTCATTGGTTTCTAGGAATTTTTTAATTTCTCCCCTTACTTCTTCTATGACCCATTCCTCGTTTAGCAGTGTGGTGTTCAGTCTCCATGTGTTTACATGGTTACTTAGGTCTTCTTAGAGTTGATTTCTAGTTTCACTCCATTGTGGCCTGAAAAGATGCAGAGAATTATGTTACATTTTTTGAATTTGCCAGTGCTCTGTTTGTGGCCCTGAATGTGGGCTATTTTGGAGAAGGTTCCATGGGCTGCTAAGAAAAATGTGAATTCAGCTGTAGTTGGGTGAAATATTCTGTATGCGTCTAACAGGTCCATTTGGTTTATGGTATTATTTAGGTCCGAAGCATCTTTACTGACCTTTTGTAAAGAAGATCAGTCTAGTGATGTGAGAGGAGTAGTGAAGTCTCCTAGCATTAGTGTGTTGGGATCTATGTGTGACTTTATATCATGCAGAGTTTGTTTTATGAAAGTGGCTGCACCTATGTTTGGGGCATAGATGTTGATAATTGTTATTTCCTCTTGCTGGATTGTTCCTTTTACTAGTAAAAAATGACCTGCTTTGTCTCTTCTGATAAGCTTTGGCTTGAAATCTAATTTATTTGCTATCATAGTTGCTACTCCTGCTTGTCTTTGAGTTCCATTGGCATGGATTACCTTAATCCAGTCCTTCACCTTTAGTTTGTGGGAATCTTTGCTTGTAAGGTGTGTTTCTTGCAGGCAGCATATAGATGGATTCTGGGTTTTAATCCATTTTGCCACCTTGTGCCTTTTTATTGGGGACTTGAGACCATTTATATCCAGTGTGATTATTGAGAGATGATTTTTAATTCCTAACATTTTGAGTTTTGACTTCTGTTTGCAGTAGTGTTTGTTCTTCTTTGCTTAGTTGTTTGTTTCCTGGAAATTATTGTTTCTCTGGTTCTGACGTTTACTGGTTAGTTCTTCTTTGTAGTTAATCTCTTTGAGTATTTTCTCTAGTGCTGGTTTGGAAGACATAAATTCTTTCAGTTTCAGTTTGTCATGGAAGGTTTTTATATCCTTGTCAATTTTGAGAGAGAGTTTTCTTCAAATATGTAACATAATGCAGATTTAAAAGTAATTATTGGAGTCTGGCGTGGTGGCCCAAGCTTGTAATTCCAGTACTTGGGAAGCTGAGACCGGAGGATCTGGGTTCTTGGCCAGCCTCAGCTGCTTAGTGAGGCCCTCCACAACTTAGTGAGACTCAGTTTCAAAATAAAGGATAAAAAAAAAATAGGACTGGGGGTATAGCTTGGAGGTAGAATGCCCCTGGGTTCAATTCCCAGTACCACACAAAAAAATATTGTTTTAAATTAAGTTCTTATACTAGAAAATTATCATTTTTTCAGGGTATGTGTGTGTGTGTGTGGGGGGGTATTCTGGAGACTGAACCCAGGGACATTATACCTCTGAGCTACACTCCCAGCCCTATTTTATTGTTTATTTTGAAACAGGTCTGTTCTTGTCTCACCTTCCCAAGTGCTGGGATTACAGGTGTGCTGGGCTTACAGGTGTGCTGGGCTTACAGGTGTGCTGGGCTCATTTTTCTGGCTAAGAGTAAATGTGGGGCCATGGCTCTTGAAAAACAATTTTTTTTTGAAAGATGGGGGTCTCACTATATTACCCAGGCTAGCTTTAAATTCCTGGCTTTAAGTGATCCATTTGTCTTGGCCTCCTGAGTATCTGGGACTATAGGCATGTGCCATCAAATCCAACTGCACTATTTTTTTAACCTTTCAATGATCATATTCCAATTTTTATATTAACTAATCTCTCTTTTCTTATGCTGTTCTCAAGAAAAATAAAAAATAACATTCCCATAATTTTTCAAAAATCTGTTCCTTAACCCACCTTTGTCATAGCAGAAGTAAAGGAAGAGCACTAAATTCTGTGCCTTGAAGAAGGCTCAATTTATTGAGCAAACATCAAGTCAATTGAACACAAGCGTCAGTAATTCAGTTGCACTACCTTCTTCTCTACCTTCTGTTTGCCTTCTAGCTTCATCTTAGATCAGTCTACTGGGCAAGAAGGAGCCCTGTTTCCAATGGGTGGTGGTCAGTGTTTACTGTAGTTTGGGGTCAATTTAGTAAAGCTGAAAGTATGACTCCCAGAATATTCTTCTTTATTCGATTGTAGGTTAGCCCCAACAGAAATTGTGTGAGATTTAAAAGGTGAGACGAAGCAGTCACCGTTTTGCTCTGAGCTTTGTTTTAAGCACTGCTATGGCTCTATGCACTCTGCAGTTGATCTCCAGGCATGGCAACTGGGACCACAGGTCTCTTCCTTTCTGCTGAGTCATTTTCTTTAGCTTTTCTTCATTCTGGCAGAGGTTCATGGACAGCCATGTGGTGAGGGGTACCAGCTTCTGCAGAAGTGTGTGTTGTTGGGTGTCAGGGTGCTAAGAGACAGGAAAGGGTTCCAGTTTGTTCCTGCTTCTCCACTGCATCTTCAGCTGACAGCGTCCTATGGTCACTTCAGGCCAACCCCAGAGGGTTTCCCATACAAATGGTTGCTTTTTTTCCTCAAAGAGGACAATTTAATGCTGTGAGAACTTCAACACTTATAAAATCTATCTTGTCTGTGGCAGAGCATGGGTATGGGTGTAGAGAATATTTACAGATCCCAGAACAAGAGGAAGCAAAGTATTTTTAGTGACATTTTGGTGATTGCATATGCAATATATAAGGGAAAATATATCCTTTTTGGAAATACCAAGAGCACTTGTTACTGAGAATGTAAATCAATTTTTTTTTTTGGCTCTGGGCTTGACCATATTGACCATATAACTTACTTTGGTCTATGGAACATTGGCAAATGACATGCAAAAAGAGGCTTGATTAGTACTTGTGCATTGGGGCTTGGGTTTTTGGAAAGTTTCCTCTTGGCAGTTGGTTGCCATGTTGTAAAAGAGCTTGGGCGGCATCATGGGAGGCAACGTGAATACAATCCTGGAGAATTAGGGGTTGGCTTGGGTATTCCAGCTGCAGGCGGCTGCATGGGCCTGCACCACATGGATCAGAAGAACCACTAGCAGAATCTTGCCAAAATTCCTGAAAAACAGAGTTCTAGGACATAAGAAATTGTCATTCAGAGATGGTTTGTTACACAGCGATGGAAGACTGAAACAAGCTATTACAGAGCCTTACAAAGTTTGTCCTTTCTTTAAAAAAAGAAACAAAAATTATTCACTAACTTACTCTGACCAGTCCCTTTTTGTTTCTTTCCTTATTTGCCTTCTGAATTATTCTTCTTGTCTCCTCTCCCTTTTCCTATGGAAGTACAAATGGTTGATTCTGTAGGCAGTGTGAGTTGGGAGACACTGGGAAGCCCCACTTACCTCAGAATATCTTTCACAACCTGTCTCAGTACCTGAAGGCTTCATCATTCTATAAATAACTATTTTTTACTTATGTCTAAGAATTTCCATCTTCAGGAAGGGACATGCAACTATCTCTGGAAAGAGGAATACTATTCTTTGTCATTTACCACTGAGCCAGGATTAGTTTGTCAGTTTGCTTTTCTAGGAAATAGCTAACTGAGAGGTACTGCATACCAGGACATGGCTTGCCAGAACCTAGGCCACACATTGTCTTCTGCCTGCCAAGCTCTTCTCCCACCCCCTCATCCAATTAACTCCTGCTTTCCTTCAGTTCTTGACTCCATTAACACTTCCTTAGGGAAGCAGTCCTTAGCGGCTGTGATTAAGTCAATTCTTCTATTATAGGCCCTCACAGTACCAAATATCTCTTCTTCAGAGTACTTATCACAGTAACAATGTAAGCTTTTTTACATATATTATACTTATGCCCATTGGTACTATAATCTCCAAGGGAATAGGCATCTTGTATATTCTGCCTACTGCAGTACAGTAGTTATGTTGTACTTGCAGGGGGTATGGTCCCAAGACACACAGTGGATGTCTGAAATTGAAAACCCCATATATGCCATTTTTCTTATTTATATATACTTAAAAAATTTAATTTACAAATTGGGCACAGTAGGAGATTAACAACAATAGTAAAATGAAACAATTATAAAAAGTATACTGTAATGAAAGTTATATGGAATGTGATCTCTCTCAAAAGAGTTAAGACAAATATCTGCATTTTTGGAAGGTGGTAGGCTGTAGGTAACTGAAACTATGGAAAAACACTAATAAGGAGAAACTACTGTTTTCCCAAAACCACATGAATACTCTGACCATGGAAGGTATTTGTATTTACTAAATGAATGGGTGAAGGGATAAACGAACTGAGACTCCTAACTACTAAATTCTTTTTTACCTTTTTACTTTAGAAATTCTTGTGCCTGGACTTGGTGTTTTATCAGGGGAAAGAAATCAGGCATTTGGCATTCTAAAATCTCTATGAGACATTTTGAGAAGAGAAATTAAAGCTAAGAGTGCTACACCGAAACTAAGACTTATTAGATGAACGTGGGCTCCCTGACGATGCCTCATCCACTTAGATTCTAGCTCATGAACAAAATCATTCCCAGAAACAAGAAAACTAATAAGAGCTAACATGCATTATACTAGCATGTGTTGTAAAAACATTACTGGGATGCCATAAATATTATTCCCATTTTTTCCATGTAATAATACTTAAAAGCTTCCCTTTCTTTTATAATTAAATAATTTCAGATTTGTTAAGGAAGAACTAAAATGCTTTATTACACTTTGCAGTTCTCAGATTTAATCTTCATTAAGGTCCATACTAATTAACTTAAATATGAAAATTATTTATAGTGGGTTTACTAATAGGAGCAGAAAAAAGGAAGTGATGGAGCTTTGGATTTTATTTTAACAGTGCTATTCTGACTTTGAATAGGTTGAGCAAGAATAGTAATCATGGCTTAGCCCATATTCAACTTATGAATAGCATTTTTATAATTGTCTAAGGGGTGTGAGTCAAAAGCCTCTACTTCCATTTCCCTAGAGACAGCTGCTGTTTGTTTCTCAATTCAGAATATCTGGGAAGTAATTGACCTCGAGAAGCAGTTCCCAAAGTGTGGTGCTAATGGCAGGTAAGAGAAAAATGGTTCGGTGTCCCACAAATTTGGAAAGTTCTATAACAAACAAAATTAAATGTTGTTTTTTAATTTTTAAAATAACATGGTTGATAATAATATGCACTGTAAATCTCCAAGAAGTGATATGGCATACCCATTTCCCTTTGTCAACTGATAACTGAATTTTTGACTTTTATTTTTGGTTTAGCAAATAGGTTCTGCTAAATACTTCATGTGACGTGACCTAGAGAAGCTTGGTCTTATGCATGTGGAGAGATATATGCATGGTAAAATCCCTGGGATGTTCTCATGGCCACAGTCCTCCAAAGTCCTAGGATGTTTTTGCTGTAAGACTCTCTTCCTGAGCTCTTGTTTCTATCAGGTGCTGATGATCATGAAAACTAACTTTGGTGAATACTCACCAAGTAGCAGGCAGAGTTCTAAAGACTTTTGATGTTATAACTCGGCGATCACAGCAGGACAATTTTTTGAGTAGGTATCTCATTTTACAGATGTGGGTCCAATAAATTAAGTAGGTGGTGGAGTCAGGATTTGAACCTGGGAGGTCTGGTTTCACTGGGAACCACAATTCTATGCTGCCATAGAAACATAGAAAACAACTTCTTGGTAATTTGGGAACTGCTTATTTGTGAGTTCTTAAGGATACTAAACAAAGAAGCAAAGAAGTACAGTTTAATGTACTGATTTGCTATTTGCTTAACTTCGTGTGTTTGGCAGTCATTTTTTCAGAAATATTTTTTCACCTTTTTGAAATACACAATCTTTTTGCTGTGCCTCTGTAAGAAGACTCACCCATATCACTCCTAGGATCTGAACTGCTTGTTATGAAGTTAAAGCTCCTCTTGAGTTTCTCTCTCTCTCTCTCTCTCTCTCTCTCTCTCTCTCTCTCTCTCTCTCTCTCTCTCTCTCTCTCCACATCCCTGTCATTTTCTTCTTTCATGATGTAGTTCAAGGCTTTATTGCATACTTAAGCATATGTATCCACAAAACAAACTACAAATAATTCAACTACAAAACCACATTGTGGTTCAGGCGTTAACTACTGCTCTTTGCTTACTAGAAAATTGTGGAGTCTGTAGTCTAGCCTGGTTTGGGCAGGATCTGTATACTCCTTCTATTTCTGGTCCTCTTCTTTTTGTTCTCTGGGTTTGTGATCATCTTCTGATCCTCTTTGTCCCATGCTGGTCTGTGTTTCCTATGAGGTTGTTTCATTATAGCAGAGCTGAAAGAATTTTTGCAGAAAATGTCTTTCATCTGCTGCTGCTCATAGTTTAGATTCTCCTTTTCTTTTTTACTGTGCAAGGATTCTGCTGAACCTTATTGTAGTTTCTGTATATTATCTCACAGCTAGTCCTTGGTGATATACTTAAATGTAAAGCAAATGTAAAATTAAAATAAAATACAAAAATTATTATTAGAGACAGAGCACAGCTAAAGCTGGCTAACAATCTAAGAGTAGTAAACACACACACACACACACAGTTCTTGAGCTTAATTATAGGGTTTTTTTTGCATAAAACTATCAGTTTTCTTAAATCAGGAGAACTTAACATTAATCCAATATTAGTTTATCTTCTATACTTAAAAATTATTTTCTTAGCTGTGTTTGATGGCACACAGCCTATAATTTCAGTACTTGGGGGGTTGAGACAGGAAGATCACAGGCTCAAGGCCACCCTTGGCAATTTTGTGAGACCTTGTTTCAAAAGAAAAAATAAAATAGGGTTGAGGTATAGCTGAGGTAGACCGCCCTGCCTTATCAAGCTCCAGCACCACATACTCAAAATATTTTCTTTCCTTTCCTAATCCAATCTCTGGAATGGGTGTCTTTCTTTTGCTCATATTCTCTTCATTCCTCCAACACTTTTGTTGTTGGCTCTAATTATTTAAGAAAATCACTCTTGAAAGTTGTCAATAACTTCCTTATCACCAATATAAATCTCAAAATGCATTTTCTTGGGCTTTTCTGTAACATTTGATGCCACTGACCAGCTCCTATGGAAAACATCTCCTCTCTAGACATGACTCCTTTCATTGATATAGTGTATAAGCACACAAACTCTTTTGATACTTCTTGTTCTCATATATTGAACTTAATTAAAACCCTTAACTTCTTCCACACATGCTGCTGATAATCTACTTTTCTCCCACTTAAACTAATGTAGTTTTTTTTTTTTTTAATTTTAAACGACTCTTTTGGGCCCTTTTATGGTTCTGTCCTATCAAACTTCGCTTAGACAAGAGAGCCAGGTTAGAGGCAGGGCTTGGTTGCTGAGGAGGGTACCTGAGGGTGTGGTCTGGGGAACTATATATGGTCCTTTCTGCACTTGATTTCTCTCGGTTTCTGGTCTCTGAGATGTGAAAGCAGACCCCTTGTTCTCTTTATCTACCTCTTACTGTCATGCCCTGAGCTCCATACGCTTTACTTGGCCTGACGTGGACTGAACTCCATGAAATTTCCCAAACTAGGAGCAAATAAATCTTCCTACTTTTAAGTTGTGGTTGTCAGGTTTTTGGGGTCACAGTAGTGAGACTGCTGAGTGCAACAGGTGCATTTTTTTTTTAATCAGGTTCCTGAGTTTGCCTTCCCATGAGTTGACTGTTCGTTCTAATTTTGTGTCACCTGCAAATATGGTGTCATTATTCTCACTGAATTTATTGAAGGAAAAAGACTTCTTCATTTTGTAGGGCTTAGGGCAGAAGTGAACAACATATGCCACAGACTCTTCTCCAAGGCTAACTTTGATTTGCTAATCCAGACAATTTAGGTACAGACAGCAATAAATATAATATATTGAACTCATGTTTCTTCACTTTTTGTCCAGATGGGTATCTTTAGAAGCTTTGTCAAGTGTCTTCTAAAAATACACAGAAATAGGAAACTGACTAACCTAATAAACACACAAAAACAGAAATGAGTTAGTTCTGGTAGGATTGTTTCCTGTGAACTAATTCTGATTCACACTCAACATGATTCCTTTTAAAAATCACGTAGTCTGAAATTTTAACAATTTGTTCTAGAATGAAACTGAGGGTGATTAGCGTTTTTCAAGTTTATCATTTGCAATGCCTGTTTCTTGCTATTTTTGGTCAGGGATACATTTTTCTACTACCAATTTTGTAGTACTTCTGTTTGTCTTGAATTTTCAGAGTTGGCTGACAACAGATTCAGTAATCTCAACGCCTTTCTGGGTACATTTTAGAGGAGTAAGAAGGTCCTTTATAATTTTTTTTTTTAAAAAAAACCTTTTTCAAGCCACAGTTTACTCTATCTTATAGTAAACAGGAAAATAGAATTCAAGAACGGCTTTCTCTTTGCTCCTTATTTTTATGGCATCATCTTCTGTAGTTCAGAGATGTGTATATCTCATGGCTTAATTTTTCTTTATCTAAATACAATGGAAGGGCCAAGTTTAACTGGGTGGAGTGATGCATGCCTGTATTTCCAGTACTTGGGAGGCCGAGACAGGAGAATTGCAGGTTTGAGGCCAGCCTTAGCAACTTAGTGAGACTCTA